>JAUPFN010000024.1:1695044-2006861 GCA_036924255.1 Apodemia mormo | reverse complement strand
TATATCGCTCTAGAAAGTTCTCTACTCAAATATGATCAACTGAAAACTACGGAAAAATCAATGCTGCCATCTATTGTAGAATAGCGAAACTATTACGATCTTAAGTTTCACTATTGTACAAATAGATGAGTCTATTTTGAATAGACTACAAAAGGACGTAAATACTCTTTTTTTTTTGTAGCAAAATAAAATTTATTGTAACGCAGTTTGGTATATTTTTAAATGTTCTGTTTGTGTGTTTCGGATTATTGTTGCTTAAAATGAAAACGACCAATGAAACAATGTTTGCATTAGTAGTTTATATGCAATAATGCTTAATTTATGTGTGAGTGTGGCGATCGCGGTCCTGATACAAATGTTTGTACTTGCCAATTCCGCTTGTTTTCTTTATTTCGTGGCTCAAACAGTCATTTTAAACCTTTTGCCAGAAAAGTCCAAGCATAAGTACAACAAAACATATGAAGAATTTATGGAGTTTCAATAATTGTAATAATTTGATTATAAATTTTAAGTTTTAACTCTAAAATATTTTTATTTTCCTCATTGGTGTAGTATAAAGCAGTATGTATCACTCGGGAGAAAATGCGATACCTAACTCGTAAGGTATCGGTCATTTTCTCGCCTTGGTGAACAAACAACTATTATTTTTCTATACATTAAAAAACTTATAAGACTTTATTATTATAAATAAAGTCTATACATTAAAAGATGTAATTCTCATAAAAATACTTTTCTAACAATATTACTAGATAGTATAACTTTGCGAGCCCCTACAAAGCTCTGCTTTTTGCTAGTTTACTATAATCTAACTGCGCCACTGTCTGTGCAAACACTAGGATTAGAGGAGGTGAGAAAATTAAGCGATCACGGTCAAACGCGAAGATATTGATATGACATTAGTGTTTATTTATTTATTTAATACTTTATTGTACACAGAAAAAAGCACAATTTGGAGAAAATAAACACAAGAACAATGGGCGAACTAGATAACTAAACTAAATATATATAAATGATCTGTGGTCTAGTGGTCCAGCGTTGGCGTTGACCACATGAGGTCGCGAGTTCGATTCCTGGGTCGGGCACTTTAAAAAATAGTGTTTTTTCAGTTTTCTGAGAAACGCAAGGTTGCCCGGGATTGGAAAGTGCCCGGTTGGCGATAGGCTTGCCACCTATCACATTTGTGGGACCAAGTATCTTCGGCTAATCGTGGGTGCACTTGTTGTACCTCTGCCTACCCCTTCGGGGATATGGGCGTGAAGATACCTTTTTTTTTATAACACAAAAAAGGACGACGCGATATAAGGAAAACTAACAATTCAGTTAGAAAATTTTTGACGAATTTTCTAAGGGAATCAGAAATCAGATCCTTAGCAGAGGCGAATTTTCCTAGGTAGAGAGTTTCACAAAATTACTTTAACGATCTAACATTAGAGCGGCACGGGGAATTAGGAGAGTGTCAAAAAGTAAAAGACTCGCGGAAATATTTAGGAGGTACAGGATTGAAATGAATCTTATATAGCAAGCAAAGAATATTCTTTGCTTGCTATATAAGATTTAGTAGATTCTCGCTACTAGACATAGACATCAGAACAGAATGTAAGAAGAAGATACAATAAAAAAGAAAATTCGCACGTACAATCTTTTTTTTTAATATTGAGGAGGCAAATGAAATAAAGCACATACTGCCAAGTTTCCTTAGTAAATGCTAGTGGCCAGTAACATTTTGATGTGCTTCGAGATACAAACTTATGAATTTAAAAAAGTTAAAGGAGGGGAGAAATTCCATACATTTTTGCCGCCCGCATATTGGTTCGCTTGGAATTAGGTACTTTCTTCTCGTTTTTCAAGTAAGAACTAATGTGCTTTCCGAATAGGTGTAGTATAAATAATAAAGTATTTCATCTCTCGCATTGTATATCTGTTTTGTTAATCTTTCACCTACCATTATTTCTACATGTCCGAACCAACGGAGAATGCCCTTTCTCATCTTTACACCAACACTTTCTTTCAAGCATAACTTCTCTTTCACTTCAACATTACGAGCCCGGTCCACGTGAGTTACGCGACATATTTTTCTCTGTTCACACACTGTTCCCCGCCAGCCAGCCAGCCCCCCCCCCCTCTCCCTCTCCGCCTCTCTCCCTCTCCCCCCTCTCCCCCCTCTCTCTTTCCCCCTCTCCCTCTCCCTCTCCCTCTCCCCCTCTCCCTCCCCCTCTCCCTCTCCCTCTCCACCTCTCCCTCTCCCCCCTCTCCCCACCTCTCCCCCTTCCCTCTCCTCTCTGCCTCTCCCTCTCCCTCTCCCCCCTCTCCCCCTCTCCCTCTCCCCCCTCTCCCACTCCCTCTCCCTCTCCCCCCTCTCCCTCTCCCTCCCCTTCTCCCACCCTCTCCCTCTCCCTCTCCCCCCTCTCATTCTCTCTCTCCCTCTCCCTCTCTCTCCCCTCCCCTTCCCCCTTCCCCCTCCCCTCCCCCTCCCTTTCTCCTCCGTCTCCCTCTCTCCCCCCCCTCCCTCTACCCTCCCTCTCCCCTTCCACTCCCCTCCCCACCCTACCCTCCCCCTCCCACTCCCCTCCCCCTCTCCCTCTCTACTTCCCTCTCCCTCTTCCTCCCCCTCCCTCCCCCTCCCCCTCCCTCTCTATTTTTATGGTAGATAACATATCTAGACATGAATTTAAACTACTACGTCGAAGCACAAACCTAAAAGTCCGATAATTTTTGAGTAAAATGTACCACAAAAGTGCATAGAAAGTGGCCTAGTGTAGGGCTCGCTTCGCTCGCCCTAATTATAAAACAGATTTTGAAGCGCTATATTTCAATTATAATATAGAAAACTTCATCCAATATTTTACCATCACCTATTCCACCATCTAAGAGGAGAAATTTCGAAAATTTCTATGCCATTCCTCATCTACATCGTAAGAACAATAGCTGTGAAAAATTTCAAACCTTCTCGGTTTAGGTTGGATGTGTATGTGTGTGATGTGCATGTCAGTGAGACAGGACCTTTCTTTTTATATAAGTAACTGACCCGTCAAACACTGTTTCGCCGTATAAATTACTTGTATTGAATATTCTTGGGAACTTGGGAGGAAGGGGGTCAATTGACATAAAAATTGTCCTATCTTTTAAGTTGGACAAAATAGTAGATATCTACAAAATTTTATTGAAATCGGTTCAGTAGTTTCGGAGCCCATCGCGAGCAAACCACGTGACATGAAATTTATATATATTATTAAGGTATATAGATTTGAAAAGTGTTTATATTTTCATAAAGTGAATAGTTAAATAATTTCTTCCGAAAAATTGTATAAGCGATAAAAATAAGCAGGAGAAAGTACAAGATAGTCGCACTACCACAATAGTCGTGGTTAAACGGGCATTCATAAAAGCAAGTCGACTTTCCACTCCGATGCTGCTCTAAATAACTCGGAGTTGGGTTTATTTTGTTTACAAGTTGGTAGAGTCCTACAACTGGCAGTCTCGGTTAGCTCCGCTTTGCCTACTTCTGCTACAATAGCTTTAATGCTTGTTGTGTTCAGGTTATAATTATTGTAAACTAACACTTGTGATAGAATATTTCTACCTTTCGGACACTAGCTCACTATAACTCTAGATTCAAAAGTCTCAAATTCAATATAAAATGTTAAATTTTAAATATTTGTTCACTAAGTAGGTATATCATGGTAGAATATGTTGATATCTTTTAATTGATTTTTAATTTTTTGCGACACTCATATTCTTCAAATAAATGTTTTAATTTAATTTCGTTTCGTTTCATTTTTTTTTTATATCATAACATAGCAAACAGGCAGATGGGTCTCCTGGTGGAAAAAGTCAACCATCGCCTATAAACACCAAAGATGCTAATGGTGCGTTGCTACCTTGTGGCGAGGTCTAATGCCAATGCATAAGTTTACCGGCTACATTACACGAACACGACAGCGACAAGCACTGACGCTATGACGGCAGGCGGTGGTAGCAGACCCGGGCGAGGCAATGCAGAACTCTACCACCTATTAGTCACGATGGCCGTGACTTGTATAGCCAATCGGTCGCCTTTTACGACCTGCCTGGCAGAATGGCAGTTGGTCTATTCCTCAAAGGAGCGCGGAACCAACACGGGGGAGGAGCCCAGAACCAACACGGGGGAAAAATTTATTTGTATTAAACGGAATTATTTACGGACTAGAATGGCTAGTCGCGCGACTTAAAATAATAATTTCCTTTTCTCAGTAGGGTAAAAATTAGCCAATATTACTAATGGATAGTGTAGCTTTATAATCCGTACTAATATTATAAATATGAAAGTGTACATGTGTGTTTGTTTGTCCGTCTTTCACAGCAAAACGAAGCGACGAATTGATATGATTTTTAAGTGGAGATAGTTGAAGGGATGGAGACATAGGCTACTTTTTGTCTCTTAATTTACGCGAGCGAAGCCACAGGAAAAGCTAGTAAAATAATAATTTCCTTTTTCTTAGTAGTGTAAAAAAGTAGCCATTATTAGTAATGCGTAGTGTAGCTTTCTAATGGTAAAAAAAATAAATTGAAGCAGTTTTTGAGATAAGATAATATGTTCAAATAAAATATTTACAAATGTTAAAATACAGATTTTAGCAAAACTAATTTTTATAATTTTGTTTCATTTTGGCTTTTTTAGAGGCTACTATGATAAAACTAATGAAATCTATACCCAGACCGGTTTTATACTTCTTTTCTCATAAACATAAAACGCCTGTCAAGACTATAACTATAACAGTCACGTCCGTCACAACATCTTGGTTAGTTTTTACAGGAGCTTTACAAAACTTCGTTTACTGGTACTGCGGTACAAATCGGTGGCAAGTGCCAGCCATGGTTTGGTCGCCAATGCAAACTGACTACGTCATAAGCAAGAGTGTTACCAAGCCTGGGCAAGTGCATCAGCAGCTTATGATGCATAAACCAGCTTCCTCAAAATGGAATACAATTTTGGATCTACGTACCTAATTCAAAATAACTATTGCTAAGGCAAAGCCGGAGCACATTAACAGATTGGCAAGAAATTAGTTCATCTTCCCTTGGGAACACGTGCGTTCTGGTCCCTCGCCAAAGCTGATTTAGGAAAATTCTGTAAGCATTCCCTTCCATCCCTGCACAATAATGGCGTTTTGGCCCACACTGCAAAAGAGAAAGCCGATAATTTGGGTTCTCTTTTTGTAAGAAACTCGACTTTGGATATCCAAGAGAATTTACAACTATCTCAACATATTATTGTTTAATGTCAGAGATTAAATTCCTTCAAACCTCTGTCCGAAAAGTTCTACTTTTTTTGGATAAGTATTCAAAAGTCGGGTGGGTCTAACGCTATTCCACCAATTGTGTTCAGAACGTGTGCTCCTGAGTTGACTCCGATGCTGACGTGACTTTTTCGGCTCTCATATAATTCGGGTGTTGTATCAAATTCCTGGAAGACATCTTTAGTGCATCCAATACATATATAAAAGGCGATCGCTTAGATCCATCTGATTGTCGACCCATAGCTATACTTGTTCTTAAGATAATGGAATCTATTGCCAACTCTCAGCTCTTAACATATCTATAAGAGCACCTGCTAATAAGTGATCGCCAGTATGGTTTACGTCCCGGCCTTTCGGCTGGTGATCTTTTACCTAACTTATTCACAGATGGGCGAAGGCAATTATTTATCAACGGGAAAAGCGCTGGCTGTTAGTTTGAAAATTTAAGTAGGGTATATTACGAAGCACTTCTTGTGAAGATTTTATCTTATGGACTTCCCGAAAAATTATGCAACTGGATCACTAGCATTTCAGAAGATCGTAGCATTAAGGTTGTTGTCGACTCAGACTCAATATCTGTCAATGCTGGTGTTCCTTAAGGTTGCGTGCTATCTCTTACAGTTTTTCTTTTGCTTCCTCGTATCAATGATATGCTGTAAATTAGCGGCATTCGTTGCTATGTGGACAGGAGGTGCTGTATATTCCGGCCGTGCTAACATTTATAAACCAAAGTCTCTGAATGTGATTGACTAAATTTACTGCACTACAACACAAAGAAGACACAAGTTTGTACGTTTATTGCTGAGAAACACCCTTTGTCGTATCCCCTATTTTTGAGAATATTTCTTTAACTGCTTCAGCCAGCATTAGAATTCGATATGTCGATACCAAATCAAAATATCGAGTAACATTCAGTTTCGTCGTCATTTGGAGGGTAAAGCTAAGTTGGCGTCCAAGTAACTTGGTATTCTGAACAGAGCGAAACAATACTTCACACTAACTGACCGTCCGCCACTCTACAAGTCGTAAATCTGGACTCATATGGAGTACTGTTCTCCTCTTAAAGCAGGAGCTCCGAAATATCAGCTCCTTCCTCTTGACCATATAAAGCGTAGAGCGTCTCGAATCGTCGATGACTGGGCTCTTTCTGATCGGCTTGATTCTTTGGCAAGAGAGATGTTGTTTCTTTTTGTATCTTTTATCGCTTTTATGGAGTGTTCCGAGGAGTTGTTTGGCTTAATACGGATAATATATAATCGGACGTCACGCCAAATTCAAAATTTCGCTCTCACCATTGGAATGTCTGCAAGTCCACAACATTGCGATTTTCAAGGCATGTTTTTGCCTCTCATGACTACTCTATGGGACCAATTATCATCGGATCTTTCTGTGTTTCCGAACCTATACGACTTAGGGGCCCTAAGTCGTATAGGTTCGGAAACACAGAAAGAAAAGAACGTACTCATTCATTAAAGGCTGGCAACGCACCTGTAAGACCTCTTGCGCTGCAGCTGTTCATGGGCGGTGGTGATCATTTATCATTAGGTGAATATCAATAGATAAATTATTAATTCTAAACATTGGTTGAAGCACTTCAAATACCTACTTGTTTTCATTTTTTCTACATGATCACAGGTTTTTGCCACGTTTCAATGGTACCTCGACCTAAGCTTCCATCGATCAGTCTTTCTATGTGCCAGCTATTATCGGTAAAATATTTCTAGTTTAAACTAGGCGGTCAAAAATTATTAAGTTGCTAAAATAATAAAAATCCATTAGATTTTATTTATTATGTTTTGTCATTACGTCATATAAAAACCCATACTCTTAAAAAATGATTTTGTATCATATAAGGACGAATTAAAATAAAAAGTGTTTTCGTTGAATGAAATTTCAGTCTGCAGCGCATTTAACGACTTAGTATTTGGTATATCTACCAGACCAACAGGAATTTAAATGATAGTCATGTAACGTGTAACAAAGTAACTGTGACTGTAGTCTATGACTGTGACTATGGCGAATATCCCTATATTATAGTGTTAGTGTCCATATGTTTTATTTTTGAAGGTCAACCAATTAATCCTTTTTTTGCAATAGGTTGGTTAGTGGTTCTGCATACATGACAGAGGTGCAAATAATGCGCCTACGGTAATCCAGCAGTTATGTGACAGGTGTGTTGTGTGTCACCAATTCGCCGTGTTGGTCCCGGCCTCCTTTGTAGAATAGGCCAACTGCCGTTCTGCCAGGCAGGTCGTAAAAGGCGACCGATTGGCTATCGAGTCACTACCATCGTGGCTACTAGGTGGTAGAGTTCTGCATTGTCTCGCCCGGTTCTGGTACCACCGCCTTACCTATTCCTGCCGCAATAGCGTCAGCGCTTGTCGCTGTCGTGTTCCGGTTTGAAGGGTAAGGTAGCCGGTAAACTTATGCATGTGGCATTAGACCTCGCCACAAGATAGCAACGCACCATTAACATCTTTGGTGTCTATAGGCGATGGTTGACTCTTTCCATCAGGAGACCCATCTGCTTGTTTGCTATCTTATGATATAAAAAAAAATAAAAAAAAAGGTATTTAACCTATCGTCAAATCGAGCACATATCCAGTTTCAAGGAAGATATGTTTGCCAGAAAAAATAATTAAAATTTGCTCGATGCGGGATTTGAAATCAGGACCTCATGCATCTGCACAGCCAATATTGCTAGAGCTATATAATTAACACATAAGTTCACAGCTATACTTATCTGGAACTCAATTCTTAATAGTATCTAGCAGTCAAGTAAACCACTCAAAGATAGCGGGTCAAGATTATAAACAAAACTGCGCAATGTCACTGGATGATGTAGTGTGCAATTAGATGATTGTTTAGGAATTGCCTAACCGCAGCGACCGCTAGCGACTCATATAGGAAAATAGATAGGGTCTTCTTGAATTACTCAGGTGTTCAGCGAGCAACACACTGACTCGGCACTAATGTGTGGGCTTCTATTTAATTATGCCTGAGCCACACGGTTTGTTTATAAACTTTTAATATTACAAGAGCAAACAAGCAAATGCGTCTCCTTATAAAAACAGATATAACCATCGCCTATAGACGCCAAAGATGTTAATAGTATATTTTACACTATTTATCGTCGGCACTTTATGGAACTTCATTTGTAATTTTTTAATACACTTGTACTGTTTCACAAATCACTTTAAATTTAATTAATATTGCCAACCGGTTTCGCCTTTTACGGCGCGGCGTAGCCCTGAAGATGCCGTTAAAGGCAAAACCGGTTGGCGATATTAATTAAATTTAAAGTGATTTGTGAAACAGTACAAGTGTATTAACAAAATTAAAAATATTAACTGTCATCCGTGTGGCGGGGATGTTATTCTACTTCCATAATATTATCGGCTTTCTTATTATTTAAATTAAAATACGACGAGTGACAAGCACTGACGCCGTTACGACAGTAAAAATTACAAATCTCGCGAAATTTTGCTGAACTCAACCAACGTTCACGTTTCTTGTACTTATCGCCAGAAAAACAGATCGTATTATTATATAACAGTGGTTAGGACCAACGCCAAGAAATTCTTCTTTGATGAAAACGTACTGCATTAATATTCCTAGGCCACATAGTAAGCAGAGACGGAATCCTACCCTTCCCAGAAAAGGTCATCGCCATCACAAAGTTCCCGAAGCCCACAAACGTGTAAGAACTACGTAGATTCCTCGCTATGATTAACTTTTACCGCGATCACATACCGAATGCAGCTACAATACAAACACCTCTACACGCATTTCTGCACAACTGCAAGAAGTAAGACAGAACACCAATAACCTGGAACGAAGAGGCGGACAACGCTTTCGAACAAAGCAAGAAAGCTATTTAAAACGCAGCACTATTAGCTCACCCATCACGAAGCACCGTTAGCAATATATACCGACGCTTCCGATCTAGCAGCAGGATCCGTACTACAACAGAAGACAAAGCAAAGATGGCAACCGCTAGCTTATTTTTCAAAAAAGTTTAAACGACTACACTAAAAAGGACCACGGACCAATGTGGAGAGAACTCACTTGTTATTTTCGATAAATAGGACTAACACGTGCCTACATATTTTCTACCTAGGTCTTACCTCTCACCACTGCCAAATTTCAAACTAATGCTGAAAAATGTCTAAAAAAAACACGATAACACCTTGTCTGAACTAACCGGTGAAACATAGTTAACTGGCCAATTAATAAACGTTTCATTAGCTTTGCCTACCCTACAACAAAAATGGTTTGATGATTCAATTTTTACAAGAATATAATAAAAAAAATATCATTGAGGCCGCGCAAGTTCTTCGGATTGCGGCTAGCGGAGCTGCAAATATTTTCCGTTTTATTTGTGTTAAATGTTTGTAATATCGACTGACATTCATAATGTAATGTCCCATTAATGTGCAATTAAAATTATTATCAACATTAATAATGTCATTTTCTTTGGTATTTAAAGTAATATTTTTAAGGAAAATGAGTTTTACCGGTGGGAAATCCCGACTTCAACATGTATTCTACGCTCGGTGAATATTACTGTTGTTACGAACAACCTTCTGTACCTACTTCAAAATATGCACCGGAAATGTTTTTTTATTATTTAATTGTTTAATTTAAACATTTCTTACTACATTAATTGTAGTCTTATCACTTTCAGCAGAACAGATCATATGCCTTCCTGTCACGCAGCTCGTAAAAGGCTAAAAACCAAAAGTCTTATAAAAATTGTCTCTGCTAGACGATAGAGTTATGAGTGCTTAGTGTGAGTTTTTCTTTTCGCATTCTATCGTGAGCGCGTTTGGAGTTTACTAGGAATTTGTATGTGATTTGTACAGCGCCACCTAGTGGTAAACGTGAGAAACCAGTTTACCACTGGGTGGCGCTGTACAAACCACCTATAAATTCCTAGTAAACTCGAAACGCGCTCACGATCGAATGTGAAAAGAAAAACTCACACTTAGCACTCTGTAATGTCAATCCCGGATTAAGACTATGAAGTATTAGGTATTGGTGGAGCTAGCACTCGTATCAATCACTTGAAGCATATATTTACGTTATCTCTTACTCTATGAGGTCTCTCCGTCTCTTTTTATACAGCTGTGTTAGAAGGAGAGGGTGAGACCTAGAAGATGACAGCAGTATTTAAAGTTGTGTTTCAAGTAGGTATTAGAAGTGTTAAAACCATGAAGTATTCAGCTTCATGAATAAGACTCACTTTTTCCGCTGTAAAAACTTTATCGCTTTTCACTGTCATTATTTATTACCCATAGGCTACCCTATGCCTTGCGACAACATCTGTCAACATCTTCGGTGTCTAGAGGAGATTATATTAAGTTTTCCGGGAACGACGATAGGAGACCCGAAGCTGCAAATGGTCAAGAACAATTAGTAAATGGATATCACAGGATTTCATAGGTGTTTAAACTGACAAATCATAAGTGTTTAATCCCAATGTAAGCAAATTATGATGCGTCAAAGATTCTAATATCCAAGTATTTATCACCAACACAGCATACATAATAATAACAAAACACAATAAAACTGAAACGACCTATCCTCTGACTCCAACAGCACCTGGAATTGAGTTTCCTAGCAAGTTTGATTAGCCTATTTGCTCTTTTCAAGATCAGTAGAAACAAAATACGTGTATAACATAAAACCACTCTTTTCCTTGAGTGCAAGGTTTGTATACCGCAAGGAGTGTCAGGTTCTAGGTGATTGCATACGGAAACGCACTGATACGATGTATCTGATGTTGGTACGACGATATTAGCTATCGACTGCGTCTCTGTTAGCAAACTACATCTTCAAGTCTTCGTCACTGTTAATCGAGTGGTTGGGAATTGTGCCAAAATACAAATCAAGTGTAGATCTGGGTTCGATTCGGGACAGGGACAAACATTTGTGTGATGAGCATAGATGTTTGTATTTCTAAATAGGTATTATCACGCCCGGTTCCTTCGCGGATAGGCAGAGTAAACCGAACATCTGTAAAGTTTTTGGTTCACCACGATTCATATGTTTGTCCATTGGCGAGATGAGAGGTGATCCCCTCGCCGCAATTCATCGACCTGTTAACGTTCATGGAGTATTTCTAGCAATAACCGCGAGACGGCTTTACCCGAGGCAAGGGAGTGGTGAGACACCACCCTGCTAATGAGATTTAAGATTTTCAAGAAAAACCTACCTCCGGGTCGGGCAATAACTTTTCCTGGTGATCGAACCTAGGACCATATGATTTGAGCTGAAAGGCTAACCTCTACACCATGAGGGCTTCATTTAGGTGTTTTTAAAATATATTTTTAATCAGTAACATCGGGATTACAAGACGGCATCATTTCCTGTATGGATTTATTATTGCAAACTTAGGATCAAAGCCTCCCCATGACCCAAAGGCTGGATCCGCCTTATAATAGCACGAGATGACGCTGGCTCCTACACAAGATGTAGGAGCCAGCGTCATCTCGTGCTATTATTATTTATTATTATATATTGCTATTATATATTCTGTGCCAGGGTCCGGTCCGGTAGTTATTGTAAAAATTACAACTCTTCAAAACTGCCTATAAGGGTTTATTTGAATGAAGCACTTTTTGAGTCTGAGTTTGACGGCAGTTGTATGACGTATTATGACTAATTTGGTTGGGTGCTGTTAGAGGATGGGGTCAAGAGTCTCCGGAACTGATGTGTTTGTACCAATTGGGGTATAAGTGTGGAGGGAGTAAAATATATTTTATTCTTTTCATCGTCGGCACTTGGTGAAATTCCACTGTTAGACACAACAATGCACTTTTACTTTCATTTCACTTCACAACATATATATTTTTGGTACATCACTCGACCGGTTTCACATTTTAAGCATCTTCAGGATGTAATATACTCAACTAAGTGAAATTAAACTACAAGTGCATTAGTAATTACACACTAACAATAGCAAAGTAAGTCTGCCCCGATCCTTATGGCTTAGAGACAATCTGTAAGAAGCGAATGATTGGCTATACATGTCACTACCATCGTGACTACTTGGTAGTAGAATTCTGCAACGTCCGAGATTGGTGCCACCCTCATATTTTTTCCTGTCATAATTGGTAAAGGTTGTCTTTTTCCATCAGGTGCGTCACGTCTTTGTTTACCATCCTATAATATTAAATTTAATCACTGTACCAAAACAACAGTCAAATATTTATTTGGTTATTTAAAGTGGATTGTTAAGATTTTCCTCATTAGAAACGGACACATCGAACCCATGTAAGCATATAAGCAGGACCTTTGTTCTAGATAGGTGCACTAAACTTGTTAATCACCTTGCAATTGTACAGGTCGACTGATAAAAGTCTGAAGTCATCTATATAATAAAATATAATACATATAATAAAATCGTAGGAAAGTCAAAACTGTACATTGAATATTTTTTTTAAAGAATACTTGGGGCGTGATCTACAATTGATATCGAAGCCAAAAATATAGTTTTTAGAATTTTTTTCTGTTTGTCTGTTTGTCTGTATGTATGTCCGGGGTAAATTCAAAAAGTACTGGATGGATTTACTTCAAATTTTGTATGAATATTACTAACAGGTCGAGTCAACATATAGACTACATATTATCACGCTATCACCTACGAGGAAGAGGCAGTGCGGAGTAAAGGAACTCCGCGCGGACGAAGTCGCTGGCAACAGCTAGTAATACAATAAGAATGTTGGGGTTAAATCAAGTTATTCAGTGATAGGTACTTGTTCATGTTCCTTTTTTACTTCTACCCTCATAGCAAGATGGCTGTGTCAGGTACCCTTATTTTCGGACGTTCCACTAGGGTCACAAGATTCGTTTCTCAAACAATACTACTAGGCTTTGGTCATGTTGCCTTCGCCACTGAAGAAAGAGAGAGATGATGGCAGAAAGTTATGAATGTATACAAAAGCTTTTAATGTGCAAGCACAAGCTAAGTGCACCAATGCCGTAATTTAAATAAATCTTAATTAGTATAATGTTTACTTTACTCCAGTAATTTATCTCTGACGTCTTAAATGTTAATCGTGGCATGCATATAAAAATAATATCGAGATATAAATTAAGCTCGACGAAATATTTTCCCCCATCTTGGCCCTGACTCCTTTGAAGAATAGACCAACTGCCTTTCTGCCAGGCAGGTCGTAAAAGGCGACTGATTTGATATTCGTGCACCACTGGGTGGTAAGTTCCGCAACGTCTCGCCCGGGTATTTGGTACCACCTCCTTACCTATTCCTGCTACAATAGATTCAATGCTTGAAATTGTCTTGTTCCGGTTTGGAGGCTAAGGTAGCCGGTAAGCCTTACGCATGTGGCATTGCCATCCCGCCACGCTGATCCACCATTAACATCTTTGGTGCCTATAGGCGATAGTTTCTCTTTCGATCGGGAGAGCCATCTGTTTATTGCTCTATCTTATGATATAAAGAAAACGTAATTTTCTCGATCAAGACGTCGTATCTTACGTTGTTTAGCCTAATCCTGATTGTAAAGGGCTAGAGCCGACTTTTTAGAGATTTGGACAAGAGCAGTTCAGTTTTAAGCTTTGTGAAAGGCAAATAAGCCTTTCACAAAGCTTAAAACTGAACTGCTGGACAGAGAAGTTAATAATATATTGTTTAAGGAGTCCAAATCTATTCGCGGAAATAATATAGTACGCTTTATTAAGAGAACGACTACAAAGCCGATTGCTCTTTAGCTATCCTGCGCAATGAAAACCCATCGTGTCGATTAAGTGGTCTGATTCATATTACCAGATGAAAATATAAAAGGGTGTAACTCAACACGTTACTCAGTGTATGCGAGACGCGCGACCGCCATGATTGTGTTTGTATGTTTAGTGCTGCTGGCCGCCAGCGGCGCGCGCGCCCACTACCACGATCATGACCACGATTTTGACAGCGATCACGATCACGAACACAGCCACCATGATCATGACCACAGCCAACACAATCATCACGGTCACGGGCATCAATTGCAAGGAGTGTCCACAGGTCAGTCTAATATTTAACTGTCACATTAACAACAAAAATTGTGTGTCTACTAAAGTACTTCCTCTCCGCAAAGGGAGATAAAAAAAATTAAATGAGTAGACTTGGTGTACAAAAAAATGAATATTTTGGTTATATAAGTATAACCACCGCTTGTGTAAGTTTTCCCCGTGTTGGTTCCGGGCTCCTTTGAAGAATAGGCCAAATGCCGTTCTGCCAGGCAGGTCGTAAAAGGCCACCGATCGGCTATACGAGTCACTACCATCGTGGCTACTAGGTGGTAAAGTTCTGCACTGTCTCGCCCGGGTCTGGTACCACCGCCTTATCTATTCCTGCCCCAATAGCGTCAGTGTTTGTCACTGTCGTGTTCCGGTTTGGAGGGTAAGGTAACCGGTAAACTTATGCATGTGGCATTAGACCTCGCCACAAGATAGCAACGCACCATTAACATCTTTAGTGTCTATAGGCGATGGTTGACTCTTTCCATCAGGAGACCCATCTGCTTGTTTGCTATCTTAGGATATAAAAAAATTACCAAATTTATAAATAACAATACAAAAAAAAACATACATACGATATAAGGAAAACTTACAATTCAGCTAGAAAATGTTTCTTGTCGCGTTTATATTACAGCAATTTATAAGAGTTTGAAATTATTTATGGAGATGAATGATGTTAAAATGTGATTATATATCAGTACGATTTCTTTCATATACATCATTATGAGTACTTTTGAACCGACTTCTTAAAATGAAGAGGTTATCAATTCGGCTGTACGTTGTTTTTATATTTGTTACCTCAGAACTCAGTCATTTATGAACCGATTTTAAAAAATCTTGTTTTGTTTTAGAGGGCATACTCCCCGGATGGTCCCATATTAATTGTGTGAAAATGTGACGCAGGATTCCAGAGATATAGTCGAATGGAAAGTCGGCTGCTGAAGTATTACTGCGTTAAACATTTATAATATAATCTATTGAAATGATAAACAACGTGATTTGTTGTTGGTATCATCCACGTAGACCCGACCTTTAGAATTGGTGGTCACATAAATAATCTATCTATATTAATATTATAAATTATAAATGCGAAAGTTTGGATGTTTGGATGGATGTTTGTTACGCAGCATTAATCTATACATATAATAAAATCGTAGGAAAGTCAAAATTGTACAGTGAATATTTTTTTAAAAGAATACTTGGGGTGTGATCTACAATCGATATCGAAGCCAAAAATATAGTTTTTAGAATTTTTGTCTGTTTGTCTGTATGTATGTCCGGGATAAACTCAAAAAGTACTGCATGGATTTACTTCAAATTTTGCTTGAATATTACTAACAGGTCGGGTCAACATATAGGCTACATATTATCACGTTATCACCTACTGGGGAGGAGCAGTGCGGAGTAAATAAAGTCCGCGCGGAAGAAGTCGCAGTCAACAGCTAGTAGTTTATAAATACCTAACGCTAATTGAAAATAAAAAAAACGCTATTGAATTAAAATCCCTAGACTATTTGGCCGACAACGCTACTGCAAGACCTCTGGAATTACGGATGTTCATGGGCGGTGCGGCGGTGACCACTTACCACCCTCTGCTACTTTGTCCCCTCTACTATAAAAAAAACTATTTAGTGTCGACTCCTAGGAGTCCTGAGGTGATCGCCTGGTCTCTAAACTTTACAAATTCCGCAGAGACCGGTCAACCAGTCACTGTCACCCCATCTGGTGAATTCAGAGGAGCATATATGACGTCGAGGCGCGGTCGCCAGTTCGAGTCCTATCGAGGGATCAAATACGCCGAGCCTCCTGTGGGAGAACTTAGATTTCAGGTATTTATAATTTTACAAGTGTTTCTCTTGATTTTCGGCTCTGACCATGAGGTCCCAGGTACGATCTCTGGGTGAGGTAAAAATGTTAATTGAATTTATTCGAGTAAATATCCTGGGCGTTAAATAGCTTAAAATTTTGTATTGTAATGGGCAACTACAGAACCCTACACTAGGCAAGTTATTACTTTTAAATATCACTAGAACGTTTGACCGCGTTGGTGTTAATCAAAAATATATTAACTGATTGTTGGCCAATATCCTCGTAGCCCCCGAAGCCGATCCTCCGCTACAGCAGCCCGGTGAACGCGAGCGAGGAAGGCCCCGCGTGCCCGCTGCCCGCGCCCCCCACCTACTTCGTGGACGAGGACTGCCTCACCGTCAACGTGTATACTCCGCTCAAGTCGCAAAGGTAAATCAATAACTTCGTAAAGCCAGTGCAACTGCCCAAACCTGGCTTATTATGAGACCGAAGTTATATTGAAGTACGTCAAACTCACATAAAAAACATACATATTCACCTCCTCCCTTCGCCTACCACATGCAAACAAACACACGTAAGTACAATTTCAACTTTCAATTTCAATAATTTTTATTCGAAATAGGAGACATTTGGAGCGTAAAAAAATTAGATATACAATAAGAATATGTCAAAAAATCATTAATATTTACATAAGTTATAAGTTTTTTTTATATCTTAATATAGCAAACTAGCAGATGGGTCTCCGGATGGAAAGAGTCAACCATCGCCTATAGCAACCAAAGGTGTTAGGTGCGTTGCAATCTTATAGCGAGGTCTAATGCTACATGCATAAGTTCGGCTACTTTACCCTCCAAACCGGAATACGTCAGTAACTAGCACTGACGCTATTGCGGCAGGAATAGGTAAAGCGGTGGTACCAGACCCGGCCAAGCCACTGCAGAACTCTACCACCTATGAGCCACGATAATAGTGACTCACATAGCCAGTCGGTTGCCTTTTACGACCTGTCTGACAGAGCGGCAGTTGGCCTATTCTGCAAAGGAGCCCAGATCCAACACGAGGGAAATTTATAACTGGATTGTGTCACCTAGTGAAGGTACTGTCACCTGTAACACAGCTTATACTAGCGTAGGAGACGGGGCTAAACCTATGTTTTGATTCGTTACCTCGTGATGGTCCGGGTTCCTTTGAAGAATAGACCAACTGCCGTTCTGCCAGGCAGGTCGTAAAAGGCGACCGATTGGCTAGACGTGTCACTACCATCGTGACTACTGGGTGGTAGATATCTGCAACGTCTCGCTAGAGTATTTGATAAATCGTCTTACCTATTCCTGCGGCAAAAGCGTTAATGTTTGTCATTATCGTATTCCGGTTTAGAGGGTAAGGTAGCCGGTAAACTTATCCATACGAAATTCCCATTCCGCCAGACAGATAGCAAGGCACCATTAACATCTTTGTTGTCTACAGGCGGTGGTTTCTCTTTCCATCAGGAGAGCTCTCTGCCTATTTGCTATCTTATGATATAAAAAAAAACAATTATTTTTCTTTGTCTAAGATCAGCCTGTTCATTAGTCTCTCGGTACCAGGTCGAAGCCCCTGCCCGTGATATTCTTCATCCACCCGGGCGGGTTTTACTCGATGACGGGCCGCAGCGACCTGGCGGGCCCCCACTACTTGCTGGACCGCGACCTTGTGCTCGTCACCATCAACTACCGTCTGGGATCGCTGGGTAAGCACATTTCCTCTTCATAGTTCAACCTCTACCCTAGGACTTGAAAGGAAGGAGTTAGCGGGCTATTTCTTTCAAGTAGGTACTGCTTCACATGCCTCTGTATTGCCTGCTTTTAATTGTTTTTTTTTTTTGTTAAACTGTGTTCCCTATAACATACACATATTGGTAATATACTAGTGTTCCAGAAATCAAATCAAAAGCGGGTGATAGGCCAAGTCTTGACAGTTATTAGAAAAATGTGAAAAAAATCTTTGTTATATAGTTTTCATATTATAAAGATTTAACAAAATAGCGGAATAACATCCTGTGATGATCTTTCAAGTCCTAAGACTACAAATATTACTTTTTCGTATTTTTTTCTGTAATTTAATCATGATTAACCCTTTTGTAAGTTACAGTTTAAAATTAAAACATACCTGCCTCAGTTTTTAATAGAATTTTTTATTTTTGTACAACATTAAATTCAAAATAATACACCAAACTTTAACAGTACAGCCGGTACTGTAAAAAAATGTATTACACTATTTGGCAACTAACTTTAAAATTTGGCACATTTAATCTGGATTCCAAAATGATATGATACTTGCTAGATTACTTCTTTGTTGAAGAAAAAAAATGTTAATATTGTAGTTTAGTCATTTTTAATATCACAATTTACAGAATGCAATTAAAAACCTGTTGTTTGACTGTCAAATTAAAGGAAATTGCATTTTCAACTGACGAAAAAACAGATCCTCCGTCAGTTTGACATAATATTGTTGCGAATAATCTAGAAACGTGAAGAGTTGGAATGCTGGAGAGATCTAGAAATAAAAGAAAGACTCCTATTAATAAACAAATAGTTGACCGATATCTGAATAGCTATACCATAATGGACTTTGTAGTCTAGGGCATAAGGGTGAAAATAGCGTATACTGTCATAAGATGTTTACAATAATAAGAAGTGATTCATTATTTCCCGATACATTTAGATTTTTCTGGAACCAGGTAGAACTTTACCCTGGGTATAAATAGAGATGTGTTGACAAATACAGGGCAGTTTTTATAAAGCGATCGAGAGCGATACTTGAAGCGACCCGTACGAAGCGAGAAGTGTTTTATTGTGTAGTGTTCTAAGTTTAGTGTTAGTACAGTGAGTGACTAGTGTTAATCAGAGTAATTAGTATTACATTGTGTTGTCTTGTCTGGTGTGTATTTGTTGTAAATACACAGATTTATTATAAGTGGTGTTTTCTTACAATTACGAACCCGAAGTACGTAACAATATATTATGTATGTAATATTCTTGGAATTAGCTAATATTTGAGTGTGATGATCTATTTAGGTGTCTAAGCTCGTTTACTAAATTTGTGTTTTTTTTTTGTTTGTGTGTGTTTTTTTTGTATGTTTGCTTACGAATTTCTTGGAAATCTAAAGCCATATTGAAATAATTCTTTTTGATTTAAATCAAGTATATTTCTCTTGGGGGAACAGTCTGAGTTTTATCAAAATTGGTTTAATAGTTTCTGAGATATTATAGGTATAGCTGACAGATATTTGTAGTCGGTTTAAATTTTCTTAAATTACTTTTATTTTGTTCTCGTTTTATTGGTAGCCCTAATCGAGTCAGGTCGTGAGGTCTTAGGTTCGATGTTCGTGACGGGCAAAGCTTAGATCCAACCTCTGAGAGATTGTATTGTAAATTAAATTTTGCTTACAGTGTACTTTGCTTTTTGAAACAAATCTTGTTTTATTGCGTTAACGTGTTTACATTTGCATTATATAAGGTCAATCCAAAATAAGTGAACATAGTTTAACACAGCATTCAGTATGTCTAACTAAAAATATTAAGGGACTAAAACATTTTGATTTTTACGAATAAAATAATTTTGTCTCATAACGCTTCACATCTTTCTGCATAAAATAATCCACTTTTAAAGTAAACATGAGTAGTAAAGTAAATAACCTCGCACCATATTTGTGGAGTAATAATTTCATTCAACGTTTCGTTCATATTTATAGGTGTGCGTCAGAGCCTGTGCGTAAATCGTGATAACGTAAGCAGTTTATGTCATTTAATATTTCGCACATGAGAGAGACCTTGAGCCTTGAAAGGAGAGAGCAGCCTGCAGGTGGTCAAGGTCTTTGACGCCATGTTAAGTATATTGGAACATCCCTACGTTTATATTTGTTGTACAAACTCATATCTTATTTCAGTGATTAAGGACTCGTCTTAAGCTTTCGAAAATAAATTTCAACATAATATTTATAACTGAAAACTCCAAAAAAGAAATTAGCTACAAATCTGCGTAATATTAATAACAAGAACATTTTAAATTGTACAATTCCAAAGACATATACACTCAGTCTAAGCTGCAGTTGTCTTTATCGCACTCTACAATATACTTGTAGGATGCTATAGAGAAAACTGCAAGGCGACAGATCGCTTTTTACCCATATCTTTTTTTCAATCCACTCGCCTTCACGTTCCCTCTTAATAGCCATGAGTAAATAATAACTGTTATGGCCTGTACTAAATTGCACAAGCCAGTCTGTCAACTGATAAGCGCATACGGTATTTATATGACGTATAAGCACCTACGCACTGGTATCTAGCTCTGAAGCACACTCACAGATATAGCGCGAGGTTATTTACCTTACTACTCACGTACGTACCTTACTACAACGTAGAAAATTTAAAAGTAGCAGAAAGCAGCAGCAGAGAAGAAAATGCAGAAATGCGTGAATTGTTTTAAAACAAAATTATTTTATTCGTAAAAATCAAAATGTTTTAGTCCTTTGAATCGCATTTTTGGCTGGATACCTTTGGTTAGACGTACCGAACGCCACGTATATGTTCACCTATTTTGGAATGACCTTGTATATATTTTTCTCAGGTACAACATACATATGTTTTAGTTTAAAATTTATAATTTTAAGTTGGTTAAGTGCAATGCTTCCTGAAAGTATATTAAGTAATCCGCATTAGGCGACGGAAATAATCATACACTTCACTAGCCGACTACATAGTAAATAGTAGTAAATCTGAGCGTCTGTCGACGTTGGATACATTATGACTTTCACCTAAGGGAGCTGACGTGGTAATGTATTTAAATTTTGTTGTATAATATTAGGTTTCCTAAGTACCGGAGACAAGCTGGCCCCCGGGAACAACGGGTTTAAAGACCAGGTGGTGGCTCTCCGCTGGGTGCAGCGCAACATCGCGGCGTTCGGCGGCGACCCCGGCAGTGTCACCATCGCGGGCTGCAGCGCCGGCGCCATCAGCGTCATGCTACACATGATCTCACCCATGTCCAGAGGTAAATGAAATTTTAATTTTTGAAATTTTTTAGCCGCATTTTTGGTAGGGTCCTTGTGGGCTCACATAACTCACATATTATGTACATCACGCTAGTAAGGCAGTAATAAGGTATATATGAGTTTAACATACTGTTGCGGGATATATAGCGTCACAAATGCCTTGCGACAGTACACAGACACAGAGACAGACAGTTGTGTATTGTGTTTCATTAGTTTACTTGATGTGCACTTTCGGGTACAGCGTAACACACAAAGATATTATCAAGATAAAAGAAAGGAGTGTCTTGACCTCGCGCGTCGAGAATAAGAGCTGAGGACCTATTTGCTAAGCGCGATGTTCAGTCTGTTTCCGACCGTTTTCCGCGTGCGACATCAGATTTTAAAAACAAAATCCTTTGTTCATTTCAGTAAGTTCAGTTCAGTCGAAAATCAAACTCGAGCCCCATCAATTGTATAGACATACAGAACAGACATAAACAGATCGTTAACCATTACGCCAAAGGAGCGGTCAACATAATTAGTTGTTCAAACACTAACAAAAAATTTGGAGCTGTTATGTGGTTTTCCTTTAATCGGTACCTAAGTCCTCTTTATTTCATCATTTTGACTATGCGATATATTTCTATGGTATGGAATTATTTAAGAGTTCAATTCTGCCGACACTTCCCATAATTGTCATTTGTTTTCTAAATGACCGTTTGTACATTAATACCACTTTCACTTTAGTCCTTCATTAAATTTCCTTCTACCTGGTGTGATAGGTAACTTTACATAAAATTGTTACATTATGTATAGTATACCAGTCTACCGTACACAGATAAAGTCGGTCTGATCTACAAGCGATAAATGATGACTCATTGAATAAATTGGTTAAGTGCGTATCGAGCCACGCGAAATAGGATTCATGAAGTTACCCATCACGATAATGCGGACTAAGAAGATGGCTCTTATAATTTCATACTATGAACATTTAAGCTATTCAACGTTATTAACAAATATATATCCGCACCACAAGATCACCGCATATAAAAACTTCTCGAAGTACATTTTATAAGTTGGTCGACTATTACTCAAAAACTTGAAAAGCCTTTTAAGCTGTGATAATTTTCCTTTTAACTTCATTGACCGACCGACACCGACCCAAAAAAATAGAAAAAATTATTAAATCCCTAAATTTCACACAATCGGTGGGATATGACGATATCCGCACAGACATTATTAAACAATGTAATAAGTATATTTGTATTTGTGGCCCATTAGCAGACATAGTGAATCTGTCTTTTGAAAATGTGAATTTCCTGAGAAATTAAAATTCTCAATAATAAAACCTTTACACAAAAAAGATGAACCGTCTGACATAAATAACTATCGACCAATAGCTCTTATACCTGTACTAGCTAAAATATTTGAAAAAGCCATGTTATGTAGATTAAATAATGTTGTTATAAAAATGATATTCTGGCAAAAGAACAATTTGGATTCCGTAATAATAGCTCAATTACGCTAGTATGCTATCATCTGACAAAACTTATTACTGACTCCCTAAACGATAGAAAACCAATGTAGTATTAGAGGTAATGGATCAAAAATTATTAATCGAATAGAAAACAATGTACAGAAATAAATAAAATATTTAATGGAATAAAAAACGGCATCGCTCAAAATATAGAGTTAATAATATCGGTGTTCCACAGGGTAGTATTTTAGGACCTTTACTTTTCCTTATGTATATTAATGACCTCCCAAAGGCAACCATAAATCCCTGTATATATTATATGCCGACGATACGATAATGCGAAAATATTAATAATTATGAAAACGAAGTTAATAAAACGTTAAATAAAACAGTTGAATTTAACATAACACAAACTTTACATAAACAATACCAAATTAATTCAATTTCATAATATTAACATGAAGAAAATACCTTTACGAATAAGATGCAATAACGAAACAATTGACGAAGTGGATAATATTAAGTTTTTAGGTATAATGTATGACAAATTTTATAATTGGAAGTCACATATACATAACATGGTTTGTGCAAAGTTAGATAAATTTATTTACGCAGTTAGACGTTTACGGCAAGTAGTATCATAACATACAGCACTTAGCGCATTCCATGGTTGTGTATCGTCTGTTCTATCGTATGGCTTAATTATGTGGGGAAACTCAGTGGAAATGGATAAAGCATTCAAAGTACAAAAAAATGTGTAGGAGCCATATATAACTACAACCCACTCGATAGTTGTAAACCTTTAAACCTTTGTTTAAAAAAAGTAAAATACTGCTATTACCTTGCATGTACATCAGGGATATCTCAATTTTCAGTAAAAGATATCCGCACCTCTTCATATTAAATGTAGAGGGTAAACAAAAGTCTACAAGATATGCTGAAAAATTATTCTTACCCAAATGTAATATAAAATTATTTCAAAAAAATGTTCATGTAATGGCTATAAAAATATATATTAAAATTCCTAATAACATAAAAAAATTACCACTAAATCTATTTAAGAGGCATTTCATAAAATCGGCCAACTGAAATTTAGATATTTTCTAATCGATGCGAGAGCTGGACGTCGTCATCTGTATAGTGCACCTAGTGCTGGTAAAATGAAAACAGTATTGATACTTTTAATATTTTAATTATTACTACGCGGTACTAATTTTGGCACACGGACGTAGCAGATTTTATAGTATTCTCTTTTATTTCTTTTTGAAATAAAAAATAAATAAATACTATTTAACTTACTTATTTTTGCATAAGAATAGAATATAGTTTTATTCTATGCCAATTTCTATTGGATAATTTCATTTTTTTATACTCAAATGTAAACTGTACTGCACTCAAATGTAAAATGAAAACTCTTAAGAATAAAATATCGGAATGGCTGTTAGAGAAGTGCTTCTACGAAATTAATGAATTATTTGTAAAAAAATTAATATAAAACTATAATTCAAATTGTATCAAATAATTATTAAGTTTATTTAATTTAAATTTATTTTAATGTTAATGATTTTTTTTATTTTAATTATATTTTTTTAATTATTATTATTCAAATTTATTTTGTTTTAATGTACTAAATAAATGTACAATTTATAAACAAGATAATAAATTGAACTAAAAAAATGTACTTACTAGGCTTATTTTAATGCATGTCAAAGATAACAGAGATAAAAATTTGTATACCAGTTGTCTGGTGAAATATGTGAAACAATATTAATGTAATAACATCAAAATGTACACTATTTCGAAGAAATAAAGAATATATTTATTTATTTATTACATTCACTAGTATCATGATTCTTTCCCAACCCCAAAACCAACCGTTTAGCCTGCAGGGGAGGGGGGAGGGACGGACACTTGAATCTAATAAAAATTAGCACTTATCTTAATATTTTACAAACGAGTGTCAATCAAAAACTTACAATATATTTTAAAAACATGTCCAACAATACTCCACGCGATAGGGTACGTGGGATAAAAATTAACATCCCCACTTTACATGTAGGGAAGCTACCCTGAAAATATTTTATGTTACCACTTTGTTGGCGTGACTAATTTGTATGTTCGTGCCAAATTACAGCTTTCTAGTGATAAGGATATCTGAGCTATCATGCGGACGGACGGACGGACGGACATAGCGAAACTATAAGAGTTCTTAGTTTACTTCGGAACCCTAAAAATATGTGTTATTTGGTTCCCTGTTAGGTTTGTTCCACCGCGGCATCTCCATGAGCGGCAGTCCGACCGGCAAGGTGTCGACGCCGCGCGACCTGTACGCGCTCGCCGTGCAGCAGGCCGAGATACTCAACTGCCCCACCGACAACTCGAAAGCCATCGTCGACTGCTTGAAGACAAAGCCGTGGAGAGATCTCGGGAATTCGCTGCTACAATTCCAAGTACGTATACAAATTATGTAAGGCACAGTTTTTATGCTACCTGCAAATACATCCAAAGTCCAAGGTCAACTTAAAACTCAAAAAACCAAGCCGTAGAGAAATTGGAATTAACTCCTGCAAAGTCTCCTAAATATTGAATGCAAAATTCCTCAATTGGTCTGTAAATACTTTCTGATCCTCTCTCAACTGGTATGAGACAAAGATGTGAAGGGAACCCCGTGTTGGTTCTGGCTGCCAGGCTTTTACACCTAAAAGGCGACCGATTGGCTATACGTGTCACTATCATCCTGAGTGCTAGGTGGTAGAATTTCGCAACGACTCAGGATAACCACCGCCTTACGTACTCCTGTCGCAATAGCGTCAATGCTTGTCATTGTCGTGTTCCGATTTGGAACGTAAGGTAGCCGGTGGACTTATGCATGGGGCATTGCCGTCCCGCCACACGGATAGCAACACACCATTAACATTTTTGGTGTCTGCAGGTGTATAAAGTGGAAAATAAATAAATAAATAATCATTTGTTTGTAAAAACGATGTTAAAGACAGATTAATTGCTCGTTAAAATTGATTCACGCTTCAGAAACCGGCCGTAAGTATCTTTGGCTAATAGTGGGTTACAACAAGTGCGTTGTACCTCTGCCTACTCGTTGGGCCGTATCCCCAAATTTACCACATATGTAGATAAAAGAATTACTGATTCTGCCCCTATTTTCCACCAAGAGAGCCATCTGCTTGTTTCCTATCTTATGATATAAAAGAAACCTGGTAATGTAATCCCACCATTTAACGTAAGTTGATACGAGTTCAATATTATAGTCAAGCCTATTACGCTTAGGAATAATGAAAACATAGTAATAACTGGTGAAAAAAATTTCAAAACCACTTCAGTAATTTAAGAAACAACCTACTTTCCACAAACAATTAACTCACAAGTATATAAAATTTTGCTCTTTATATTATTACTAGCTTTTGCCCGCGACTTCGTCCGCGTGGAATTTGCAATATGGCGATTCCCTCGAGAATAGGCATAAAAGGTAACCTGTGCTCTTTTATGTATAACCCTGGACTTGGAGTGTGCAAAATTTCATGAAAACCATTTATGTTGACCAGTTAATAACTGACATATCTATTTTCGTTCTAAACTACTTGCAAACAGTTATAAATATGTAGCTAACAATCATCTGATGCAGAATTTAAATCATAGGATTATAATTATTATTAAAATCAAATTCTAACAATTTGACAGTTCTTTTTACCCCCTTAAGGGCTGAAAATCAAAAAATCTTAAATACGCATTTCTTTAATTGTATTAAAAAGCATAAGTACTAAATTTAAATAATTTATAATTCGTAAAAGTACAATAAACTATTATTTTTTGTTACAAACATTAAATCCCCATTTTACCCTTTTACGGGATTGAATTCAAAAAAATCTTAAATACATGTTTTATTATTTTTTATTCAAAGGCTAATTACCAAGTTCCATTCATTTAAACTCAAAAATGACAGTTTCATACAAACTTTTTCCACCTGAACCACCACCTTAGGGGATGAATTTCATAAAAAATCCTGCCTTCTTACTTGTCCTTTTTTGTATCATAAGATAGCAAACAAGCAGATGGGTCTCCTGATGGAAAGACACAACCATCGCCTATAGACACCAAATGTGTTAATGGTGCGTTGCTATCTTGTGGCGAGGTCTAATGCCACATGCATAAGTTTACCGGCTACCTTACCCTCCAAACCGGAACACGACAGAGACTAGCACTGACGCTATTGCGGCAGCAATAAGTAAGGCGGTGGTACCAGACCCGGTCGAGCCGATGCAGAACTCTACCACCTAGTAGTCACGCGCACAGCCACTCGGTCGCCTTTTACGACCTGTCTGGCAGAACAGCAGTTGGCCTATTCTTCAAAGGAGCCCGGGACCAACACGGGGGAACGGATGACCACTGGGGGGAGGGGTCAATAAACAACGCCAGTAAAAAATCAGCCTTTTCGGTCCGGCGGTTTAGGCTGTGCGTTGATGTGTCAGTCAGTCAGGTATTATCCTTTTATACTTACAGATGCTCCCTACAACATTTCATTTAATGGTAGGCTATTGTGACGATTCGCCATTTTGTTTTTATGTCGCAAAATTATCCTTCAACATAAAAAAGGTAAAGTTTTTAAAATGATAAATTATCTAATTTTCCACTAAGATATTGACATGATAGAAAAAGTAATCCTTAATTTAGTGAAAATCAAAGAAAGAAGTAGACGGTTAACCCTGCAGACCAGCCCTGAAACTTCAAGCTAAATTAAAGTAAATATATTGAGCTCAAAAGAGTAAAACCTTTCTTAAATAATATCTTTTTATTCAAAATGGCAGTATATTGATTTTTGAAATGCTGTAAATTTTAAAAACAACGATCGATTTTGATCTTTCTAATAGCATTCAACACAATTTTTGAGATCTGAAATATTTATTTAGCTAAATAATCGATAGGTTGAAACATTTCCAAGCAATGTCAAAAAACATTTTTTTATTCCTAAACAAATTGACGATTTTGATCCAATTAACGGTATTTGACGCAGTGTTTAAGGACAAAAGCTGGTAAGATTTTTAAATCAATAGGTGTATTAGCCTGAAACTTATTTCAAAAATATTAAGTAAGATTGCTAAAAACAACGTAATTTTAATATTTAATAAGCTGTAATTTTCAAAATTAGATTCGATTTTGATTTTTAAAATGGAATTCGACGTAGTTTATTTTAGTACTAAATTTCGTAGAATACCAAAAAATGATTGGTTGAAAAATAGTCGGAAAAGGTTCCTAAGACCTCAAAACGTTAGGATTTGGTAAAAACTCGATTTTCGTTTACGTAGCGGGAAGTTAAAAATAACACTTGGCATTGTAGTTTATTAAGAAAATAGCCTTACATTAAAAAGTTTATCTTGTTCATTGAAAAAGATTTGCAATAAAATATTTCCTGTTACACTTTTTTTTTTTAAGGGCAATGGGCCCACCTCTCGTTCCCACCGCTGTAACTTCTGTAAACCAGAATCAACAGCGGCAACCGTCCTGATAACCTTTGAGTTGCGAGCTCAGGGTGCCCTGGGGAAAAGCTAAGCTGTCTTGGATCCCGCAACGAAATTAATCAGAAGTATATAGGAGGAGTAGGAAAATACATCCTGTTTCCCTCCCTTTTTAGCAGGAGACAGCAAAATGTTAAAAGCATAAAAATGCTACGAAATGAGACTTTTACAATCAGGTTAAGCCTGATTGCTATTGCACCACGGAAGTTTGGAAATTAGGGACCTACCAGAATGGCCTACTTAATTTTGCTTCCAGTAGTAAGTGTGACAAAATCGTTTGAAGACACGGAAGTTCCCACGAGTACCCACAAGATCGGAGTAATAAATTACACCGGATATACATTGGATACTATCAAGCATTTGACGACGTTCGTTTTGCCAAAGATTACACTCCCAAATAATGTGATGTGCAGTTTGTTCATATTTACAGTTTAATGTAGAGCACTCGCAAAAGGGAGAAGGAACTAATTTAAACGAGAATAATTTAGCTTTAAAATTACCGTGGCTAGTGAGAAACTGTGCAACACAATGATCTATTTCTATCCAAATTTTACTTAAGCGATCCCGGATGTACGGGAAAAAGTTATATAAATGCCGTCCTTTAGTTGAACAAGACCAACGCGACTGCCATTCATAAATTAATTCATTAGTAACGTCGATTACGGTATTAAAAAGGCGACGTATTTTTGTTTGGGCTTGCGAGTTGATAAATTCTGGGTTAGTAAAATTCCTATAATTGTAATACATTGAAGCCCGACGCTGAATTTCTAAATCTAATGGTAAGACGCCTGATAAAACGGGTAAAGCTTCGGAGCTTACAGTGCGATATGCTTTGCATAGAAATATTAGTGCTAGACGCTGATTTTGAAGTAGTTTGCGCCGGATCGCACCACTCGTAACTTTATCAGCCCACGCTGAACAAGCATAACAGATACAACCTAAATACGTGGGGTTATAAATTATCTTTAAAGTGTTAAACGAGACGAAAGTGTTCAACTGTTGCACTTTTCTAAAATGTTCTTAAATGTCTAAAATGTCGATTAGATGTATATTTGCTGAGAAATTGACAAAAACCTGAAAAATGACCCGTTTTATTTTGTTATATATTAAATGTTCTCGGCCATTGATATAATTTTTAAGATAGTAAAATTGCAGTTCTAACATTTACTAAAAACGCGTAAGTATATTCTAAAACTGATTCTTCCAGGTTATAGTCCTTAAACAAACACCATGAAATACACTCGCTAACATATAAGCCGTGCGTTCAAAGGTTTCGATACAATCCCGGTGTCACGTTTAACGGGATTAGTCACCCGGAAACCTTCGAAACTTATGATGTCTGTAACTTCTGAATTACAAAACTGATAACCTTGAAATTTTTAAGAGACAATCTTTATAGCATCTCCTTTCGAACATAAAAATAATAAAGGGTTTCGGACTACAGGTTAATGAATTATAGCTAAATATGTATTCTGACTTTCATCCCCTACCACCCGTCAGGTGTAGGCGATCAGTCAAGTTCATAGAGGCGTAGGGTGACAATAATTTTGCGATGTCATTGATACAACTAATTCTACCAAGAACTCAAAAAATATTTGTCATTTCCATTTTTTAATGTTTTATTAATCCATACTAATATTATAAGTGCGAAAGTAACACTCTATCTGTCTCTACTTCATGCCTAAACCACTGAACCGATTTTGGTGAAATTTAGTACAAAGATAGATTGGAATCCCGAGAAAGGACGTAGTTTCTATCCCGGAAATCCCACGGGATAGGGAACTATGTGTTCCATGGGGCCAAAGTCGCGGGTACAGCTAGTTATTCTTATAACAATACAGTTGGCGTATCTCGGCTTTTGTGTCAAGTAAATAAGCTATTTTTTTCTGTTTAAAAGCCAAGTCAGAGAAACCAATTGAATCACGTTGGTATTGTCACGAGATAGACAGACTAAACCGCACTACATAATACATATATGTATACGCTCAGGCCCACCGTGACTCATCGGTTTGTCAGCTTGCGGAATGGGTAGACAATGCCAGTAGGTCGGCTGTCGGTCTTATCGTCGAACGTAGTACTGTTATCGTGTGTGAAATTAAAATTATCTGTCAATGATCTTGTAATAAAAAGTATTTGTCAATATTCAGAGAATACTTCCTGACTGATAACATTAAGGACCTAACTCTGAAACAATAGTTAAATAAATCCTTTTAACATGAATATATCACACTATAAACTTGATTGCATTTCCTATATTTTTTATATTGTAAGAAAGCAAAGAAGCAGATAGCTTTCTCGGTGAAAAGAAACAATAATCACCTACAAACATAAGGATATAGGTTAAAGGAAATGGACCGTGACTATCCGTGTGGTAAGATGATAATTCCTCATGCATATATTTACCTGCCCTTACATACCAAACCAGAATACGACAATAACAAGAACTAACGCTATTGCGCTATTGAGTAGGCAAGGCATTTGCACCATAGACCTGGATGAGACATTGCAGAACTCTACCATCTAGTAGTCACGATGGTAGCGACAGGTATAACCAATCGTTTGTCTTTTACGGACGATCAACGATACTAATACATAAAAACATCCACATATCCAAAAATAATATTGAAACTGTAGGTATTCGGTTACGACCCCGTGGGGCTGTGGACTGCGGTGGTGGAGGAGGACTTCGGGCAGGAGCGGTTCCTGCACATCGACGCCATGGACGCCATCCGCCAGGGCAAGTTCCAGGCCGTTCCCTACCTCGTCAGCCAGACTCAGGACGAGTTCTACTGGTTCGCCTGGAGTGAGTTACAACAATTACATTCATTCATTTTAAGGGTTTTGTACCAAAAGAAACGGTACCCTATTACTAAGACCCGCTGTCCGTCCATCCGTCTGTCTCTCCGTCTGTCACCAGGATGTATATTATGAACCGTGATATTTAGACAGCTGAAATTTTCATAGATGGTGTATTTCTGTTGCCGCTATAACAATAAGTATTAAAATAGAAAAAAAATAAATATTTAAGAGAAGATCTCATACAGCAAAAGTGATGTTTTCCGTTTTTTATAGATAATGGTACGGAACCCTTCGTGCGCGAGACAATTTGCGCTTATTCAAGAAATTGCACGGGGCTATAAGAACAAATAACTCAGGGCACCCACTTCTACGCTCACTGTGGACCTTTGCAACATCAGAGGGCTTCACTCAAATCTTAACGCCGTCCACTACCATCTCGAGATGCAAAACCAGCCTTGATTCTTCTGACCGAGATCCAAATATTTTCTCCAGCTGATACTTCCTACCTATCCTACCCGGGGTAAAAATTGAGACATTCTTTTGTACCGCGGACTGATGTATGCGTAACGTCAGACAAGATGTCTGTTATCGGCGCCTCGGTAAAATTGAAGGTCCTTTCCATCCTTTCCATCCTCTGGCTTCGCGTAATTTGCAATGACCATAAACGTATCTACGCGTGTCTATACAGGTCCTATAGTGGGAATGCTGACGTTGACCGGCTTTTTGAGCACCTCCAAACGGCTGTAGATTCCGTGATTCTTGGGACATTAGGACGGGATTAGAACGGGACGGGATGCGGTCTTTTTCTGCGTCCTACCCATGCAATTGTGCTTCTCGCTGGATGATCCGAGTGTCGTCGCTGACTCTATTACTGTTGTGGAGCTGTAGGGCATGGAACTTTTCATTCCATTTTCTACGGTACCGATTGGTGGTAAGTCTCAGCCTTGATTTGGTCGCTTCTGCAAAAAAGCTTCACGCCGAAAGCAAGGGTGCTACCTGGCTTGGACTGCAGTCGGAATCTTGTGATGAAAAAACGAGCTCATTACATAAGGAGTACAATTCCGCCTCAAGGTACTTCAAAAGAGCTATCATCAAGGCTAAATCTGAACACATAGGCAAAATTGGTGAGAAATTAGTTCGTTTTCTTTCAGGAACCCATGCGTTCCGGTCTCTCACCAAGGCTGTCTTAGGGAATATCTCACAGCCCTCTTTTCTATCCTTGCATGAAGACGATAACTCTCTTGCCCATACCGCAAAGTAGAGCCGATCTTATGGGCTCCTTCTTTGCGGCCAACTCGACTCTGGACGACCAAGGAAATGCACCGCCTACCATCCCGCAGTGCTTTAATTCTATGACGAAATTAAAATTTCTGCAGTCTTTTGTGCGTAAGGCACTTTTTCTTTGGGCGTCCATAAGTCGAGTGGGTCGAATGGCATCCTTCCGATTGTGCTAAAAGTGTGTACTCCAGAGTTGGCGCCAGTATTAACACGCCTATTCCGGCTGTGTGGTGCAGTACGTTAGACAGTACTAGTGATGATTCAAACTCGGGCCGTAACGGTATTTCTCGGGAACACGACGAAGAGTGCCGTAACAAGCTTGTGTCTGAAATCGAGAATCGACTTACCGATGTCTCGGAATGGGATCGTCAAAACCTGGTCACTATTAACACAGCTTTGCTCGTTCACCGCTAAAAAGATACCCTTTGTCGTATCACCTCGATTTGAGGATACTCTCCTGACACTTCTCAGCTAGTGTCGGAATTCTAGGAGTCGACATATCGAATTACGTTCAGTTTCGCGGTCATTTGGAAGATAAGGCTAAACTAGCCTCCAAAAAAGCTCGGTGTGCTCAGCAGAGCGAGACAGTACTTCTTACTGGTCCACCGCCTTCAACTTTATAAGACATAGATTCGGCCTCATGGAGTACTGTTCGTATTTCTGAGCCGGACCTCCCCAGCTTCTTCCTCTTGATCGCATAAAACGTAGAGTGGTTAAAATCGTTGACGACCAGGCTGTTTTAAAACAGCTTGACTCTTTGGCATTTCGCGGAGATGTAGGTTCACTCTGCGTCTTCTATCGTATTTATCATGGGAAGTGTTCCAACGAGTTATTTGGATCAATTCCTGATTGAAATTGAATTGAAATGAATTCTATTAACGGACATCGCATCAAAATTTGAAGTTCCATCCTCAACTTATCGATATCTGGAAATCCACAACTGTGTGATTCTCCCGAAACTTTGTTTAGTTGTTGGAATCACACAAATCTTTGTTTATCTGTTGTGGAATCAATTATCGGCAGGGTTATTTTAAACGGATACGACTTAGGGACCTTCAAGAACAGAGTTTACTCATTCTTAAAAGGCCGGCAATGCTACTGCAAGACCTCTGGTATTGCAGATGTCCATGGGCGGCGGTGATCACTTACCATCAGGTGCACCTTCTATTCGTGTGTTGTTAATGTACACACACTAGTTTGTTAGTAAAATCTTATTTATTTACCTTATTAATCTTCGCTTGAATCACCGAAATTCTTACCACTGAACCATTCTAATAGTCCAAAGAATGATGGGAAATGTTATCATCCTATATATATTTTTCTGTGCTATCATCACATGTTCAATAGTACCTACCGGGTGTGAGCTGTCGGTCTGGCTCATTGAGGCGTACGGTGACCCCATACAATTGCTACGTTATTTTTGTGTTATAGCACTCACCCCGTGCTTGGGAATCTGGAAAAACCTTAAAAACAGCAAAGAAAAACATCGGGATTTGAACCTGCGACCATTTCCCGGCTTTAGGGAAATGGTCGCAGGTTCAAATCCCGATGTTTTTCTTTGCTGTTTTTAAGGTTTAATTGCTACGTTATTGATACATCTAATTCTACTGGTAACTCAAAGCGTATTTGTTATTTCCGTTTTATTAATTGTTCATAACATAATAATGCGGTTGGGTAATGTATATAACTGATTATTCACCACAGGCTTTTGTCGTCAGATTCCTTACGCAATGAGACTCTTCTCAACAAAATAAACACTGAGTGGGAGAGAATCGCCCCCCTCTCCTTCATGTTGCCACAAGAGAACCGCGACAATGCTGTCAGACAGATTCGGAAACAATACCTTCAGGACAGACCCCTGAAGAATGACCAAGAAAGTGCTGATAGGCTTGGGAGAGTCTACGCTGATTCTATTATTGGAATGACCGTCAACAGGTAAGCACTTTGATAGTCCATTGTATGGTCATTGATGGCAAATTTTACGATATACGATGATCTTTGTTTAGCGTTATTGAGTTTGTAATGTCTGTGTACAGTTTAAGATGAGTGCAGAAGATATGTGAGGGAGAGTCAGTGTACGAGACAAACCCAATGAAATTCTTTCTAACACTGATTTATTATTAAAGTTACAACAGAAATGATGATTGAATAAAAGTGCAACCGTAACAATGTGTGCGTGATTAACTTATTACATTGTTTCTACGTAACCTAAATAAATTACATGTCATTGACTTTAAATATGTGCGGTAACCCGTACAGAGTTGTTTTTGTTTATTATCTGATTATAATAAATAAAAATGTCTGTTTGTTGGATAGATTGATAAAACTGATGTCAAAGTACTCTCCGCAGCCGATGTGGTACTACGAGTTCGCGTACCTCGGCAACCACAGCCATTATGAGGACCCTGTCACAGGCAAGCCTACAAGTAAGTACATCTACACATATATCTTTACGACAAACCACAACAATATAAATACGAGGTCCTGATTCGTAAAATTTGAAGACTTTTATATAAATGTTGAACAATATCCGATCATATAGATAGTAATTTAGTTTTGGGCTTTAAGACTGTATGTAATCCTTTTCTCTGATGTTTATCTATTTTATTACAGTTTAGAAAAAATAAATTAAATATAATATTTAAAAAGGCGATCTTATCTCGTAGTGAGATTTCTTCCAGATAACCCACTCGAAGAAGACATTAAGCAATCACAGAAAATCATGGGTAACCTAAACTTTACTAAACTTGGATGTGACCCTAAAGCTACTGACAAAAAAATGAGACCTCTCTCTCATCAGAAGGAAAAACAATGAAAAAGAAATTATAAACTCTAAACTTAAATGAAAAGGAAAAGGTACACTTAAAACACAAATAAAAGAACTACATAACCTACTAATTTAAGCTTTAAACTAAAAAAAAATAGACAGAGCGGCTCAAACATTTTATGTATATATTTTTATTATACTAGCTGCAGCGTGCAGCCCGCTACATTATAACAGTTTCTGTCGAATCCCGCGGATCACCTAATTTTTCCGGCATAAAAAGTAGTAAGCCTATGTACTATTCCAGGTCATCATCTACATGTGCGCCAAATTTTATTCAAATCCGTTTAGTGGTTTTAGCGTGAATGAGTAAGAAACGTCCATCCATCCAAACATCCATTCATTCAAACATCCAAACTTACGCATTTATAATATTAATATAGATAAATCATAAATTATAAATATAAAAGTGCCCCGTTGGCGATAGGTTGGCCACCTATCTCATTGTGGGACTATGGATCCTCGGCTAATCGTGGGTGCACTTTTTGTACCTCTGCCTAATTCTTTGGGGATACGGGCGTGAAGATACTTTATAGTACATTATATTACTTATATAATTTAATACAATGTTTACGCAAAACACTTACATTTCAAACCAAGCTAATCCTTCTGTAAACTCATATATTATGTATCAAGTAGTGGTGTCACTATGACATAATATGGCAGTGCTCCATCTTTGTTTTCTTTTATCTGAGTCTATGTTTTGTTTTTATTCAAGAACATTACAAGGACAAGTTCATTTGGGTGTGTTAAAAATTATTTTAAAAAATCAGACAGAATGACTTAAAAAATAAAGAACTCATCAAAATAATATAGAAATATATAAATATCATGTTAAAATATTCAAATAATACGTCAAATTAACTTAAACATATTTAAATAACAAACATAAATAACTTAAAAATATTTAAAAAATGCGTCAAAATAACTTACAATTAAATACCGCGTCAAAATAATTTAAAAATTAAAATAATGCGTCAAAATAACTTTAAAATGTTTAAATAGCGCGTCAAAATAATTTGAAAATATTTAAATAACACGGGAAAATAACTAAAAATATTTAAATAATGCGTCAAAATAACTTACTTATAATTCGAGTGTCCGCCCTTCATAGATCCCGTTCACCACGACGACCTGATCTACCTGTTCACTCTCCGCTACCGGTACCCGGACATCGGGCTGGAGGGCAGAGACGCGACGCTGGTGGACCGCATGACTGCTATTTGGTACAACTTCGCTAGATACGGGTAAGATGCAAACACATACGGGTATAAACTAGGGAGATAGAAGAAGAAAAGAAAGAAATTTCCTCGTGTTATTGGTCCGGGCGCCCTTTAAAGAATAGAACATCTGCCTGTCTGCCAGGCAGTTCATAAAAGGCGAATAATTTGCTATACGTGTCACTGCCGTAGTGACTACTAGGTGGTAGACCTCTGCAAGAACTCGCTCGGGTTTTGGTACCACAACCTTACCTATTCTTGATAAAATAGCGTCAATTTGTCACTGTCGTGTTCCGGTTTGGGGGAAGGTACCTCGGTATAAGGGAAGCAACGCACCATTAACATATTTGGTGTCGACAGGGCTCCATCTGATTGTTTGCTATCATGATATAAAAAAAATATTATGGCACGGCTGTCAAAATCCCATTCGTAATACGAGCTGTTTGCGCCCAACTTCACAATCACCAACGCTTTAGTTCTTTCATAATTGTTCGCAGAGGCTGTAACATGCCTTTTTTGTCGAGACTTGGTTTCTCTTGGCAGTCACTTATAAGTAATGCGTAACTATCCTAATTGCGTAGTTTTCACAACAGTCCCGTAAATTAGTGGCAGTCATTGTTTATTTTCAGCACTGGAATGTCTCAAAAATGCATTCAAAGATCAGCAAGCAATTTCTCTTACGTGATACGATTTTTTTTGATATAGCAACCGATGTTGAGATAATCGCATAATTATCGGTGATCACTGACAGATTGTAAATTTTAGATGATATGCCTGCCGGTGGAGAGGTTGAGTAGAACTCTCTGCCACCTAGCTAGTAGTCATGATGTTTGTGACGCGTATCAGTCTGCTCTCGCATTTTACTAGTTGTCTAACATTAAGGCAGTTGACTTATTCTTCAAAAAACATGAACATTTTTCTTCATTTACTAACTCTTCTATAAAAACCCTTTTTCTCCAGAGACCCGAACCCCCGCGGCGACACGGGCGAGCTGTCGGCGCTGCGCTGGCCGGTGTGCCGCGCCGACGACAGGCAGTACCTCCGCATCGGAGACAGCTTCTCCCTCCACAAGAACCTGCACGAGGACCGCTACCAGTTCTGGGAGGAATTATACCCCATAAAGTACTGAGGGAATAAGCCCTGAAATTTATTTAAGTCTTTGTATATGCAATAAAAATGTTAATGTTAGATCTGATGTTAGAAATAATCAAACAGATTTATTATTTGTGTTTTATTATATATCCACTTGAAGAAATAATTATATAACCAAAAGCTCAAATTCATAGCCAACTAGCTGCAGCTAGCAGCGTGTAGCCCGCTGCATTATAAAAGTTTTTGGCGAATCCCGCGAGATCACCTATTTTTTTCTAAATAAAAAGTAGCCTATGTGCTATTCCAGGTTATCATCTAACTGTGTGTCTAATTTCATTCAAATCCGTTTACTAGTTTTTGCGTGTTTGAGTAACAAACATCCATCCATCCATCCAAACATCCAAACTTTCGCATTTATAATATTGATATTGATGTCACCCTTCCAATTAAGGGGAATCTAATACATCTCTCAACTTGGTGTTCAGAGGGATGCTATGGGTGGAGTCATACATCAGGAATAGAAAACAGACTGTGGTGTTGGGAGGATATCGCTCCGGCTTTGTCAGTATATCTCAGGGGTTCCCCAAGGATCACTTCCGGGTTCTTTATTGTACTCTGTTTATCTATATGACATTGTTAAATGCTATAGAAACGCGCGGCTCGTACTTTAAGCTGATGATAAAAAGGTATATGCCAAAGTTACGTCAATTCTAGATTGTAAGATTCTGTAGGATGAGTTGAATAAGTTATCGGCATACTACGCAACGAATAGGATTGACATCAATGTTTCAAAGTGTGTTGCTATCTCTTTTACCCGACGTGTTACTACTATTATATTCAACTATAAACTTAAAGATGCTCAAATTATGAAAGTGCACTCTGTCAGGGATCTTGACGTCTTACTTGACGATAAACTTACATTTACGAACCACGTTGATGATATCGTAAACAAGGCCTATAGGAATCTCGATTTTGTTATGCACATAAGTAAGCCCTTCACTGACCCTGAGTGTATTATAACACTTTACAACGCTTATATCCGCACCACCCTGGAGTACTGCAGTGTAATATGGAACCCTCAATATGTGACATACGAAAACGCCATTCAACGAATACAGAATAAATTTTTGAACTTTATCAATGTTAAATGTAATATGAGAGAAAACCCCCTTACTAACAATAACCTATTGTCGCTTCGTGACAGACGCATTCTACACGACATGGTTTTTCTCTATGAAGTGTGTTCTGGTAAAATTGATTGCCAACAGTTAACTAATTACATTTTAAATCTCCGTGAACCTCAAAAGCGTACTAGACATATACTATAGACTTCTACACGTCCCGATCGTAAGGACCAATTATAAATCTAACTGCTTGGCTGTCCAATTACCTAACACCTACAATAAATTATTTTCTGAGATCGACCTGTTAACTTACACAAAGTATACATACATACATATATATATATATATATATATATATATATATATATATATATATATATATATATGTATATATATATATATATATATATATATATATATATATATATATATATATATATATATCACTACAAAGTGAAAATCCGTAGTTTGCTTATAATGTGATTTTATTCAACGATATATTTTTTGCGACTTGCTGTGGATTTTTTGTTGATAAATAAATAAATAAGTAATAAAATAGTGTTCTTATCAGGTCACCCAACAAAACAGAGTACCTGACCAGTTTACCTTGACTTTTTGCTATTTTTTGCGCAAATATAAGAACAGGCTACAATACTAGGATTTCATTCGTTAGCACGTAGCTCAGTGAAACATTATTATTTGTCTCATATGGCGAAGCACCTATAAACTGCTTGAAGATTGCATTACTTTTGGACGTAAGTTGACTATGAACATATTAGAGAGACCAGGCCCAGATCATTTACAGATGTGTGTATAGTATATACGCTTATATCCCCTATGTTATCAATTATCAGGGTAAGAGTGAGATGTCACAAATGCTATTCTCCGGCTACATTATCCTCTGATGTACATGTTAATGTCACCACAACGCTAACCTTATGGCGATAACGAGTGATGACTATGGCAGTATGATGTTCACTGTATAAAATAAAAAAAATTAAAATAGAAAACAGTGCTATTAAAAATCAAAACGAAATAAACTGACACTCAATACATTTTTTACAACAATGCATCGGTTTGTCGATCGGCAAGATGCGTGGTGACTGGTGACCCTTATAACCGCAACCGTAACATTTTAAGACTAGAATTAAAGAAGAGGAATTGAATAACTTAATATCAGCATACCACTCGCCATTCGCTACTGTAAGTGTTTTTACATTGATTGAATTGAAAAATTGGTTTTCTAAAACAGATTTTCTATTTCTATGACGTTCTTCGCTGGATATTCCCCAAGGCCAATGATTAATTATATCTTTGGATCTCGGTATCACTTAGCAGTTGCAACGAAAATTGTAAATGTCTATGGGCGGTATCTTATTCGTATACTAGACCACTCTATTAAAATTTATTTAATGCAGTAAAACTGCAACATTAAATGGTAAATTTGCATGTGCTGATCCGTTCGGTCTAAAAAATATTATTCAAAAACCATAGCTAATTTTTAGAGTATTATAATAAATATAAATAAATATTCACGGCACAAATTACACTTACTGATCTAACCCCAAAGTAAGCAAATTATTTGCTTGTGTTTTGGGTGTTAGTCAACGATACTAATACATAGAAATACATATATAAATAATAGAATAGAATTTATTTAATAAACACCCAAACCCGGAAATACAAACATTTATGCTTATCACACAAATGCCCGTCCCCGTCGGGGATCGAACCCGAGCCCCGTTGATTGCGTAGTCAGGGTCGCTAACCACTGGACCAACGGGGCGGTCAATTTATGTAAATATGTATTATGTAAACATAATGTTATTTTATTCTAAAGTTGTTTGTTACTGAATCTTTTTTAAATTGTTTTTTTTTATTTTATACTTTTTATTTAAAGTTGTTAAACATTTGATGTCAAATTTTTAGTTATTGTTTTCTTTTTCATTACTTGTGTTTTTGTTTGACGCGTGTATTATTTTTTTACTAGCTAAAAATGTCCCTTATAAAATTAACTAGGTATTTGTAAGTTATAGTGACTGTCAAAATTGGTCTAACCGCTTTGGTGATTAGCTGCAAATAACAGACAAACAGACAGCATTACTAAATTCGATTACTTATGTACTGCGCCCAAATATTTTTTTGTAGGTCTTCGCATTTACACTTGTTAAAAAGCTGTTATTTTGACATTCAAAAGCAGTAGGTACTTAATTTTATTGATAAGTATAGATTCATAGGATAATAACGTGTTTTCCGTGTTGTTTTGTTGTTTTTGTGCATGCAAATCCCAGAAACCATATGTTTTTCATAAAATAATAGGGCGATTAAATTCAAAAACTAATAAATTATGATAACATCATATGTAGTCAATGTTTTCCTTCACCAAGCTTGAAGCCTCCTAACTTTATTAGTTACCCGATTCGAGATTTTTCGAAGAGAGAAAAGATGGACGTCTCGTCAAAACGAAGCTTGTTATTCAGAAAATTGTAGCCGTAAAAATTAAAACTTTTGAGTGTCGGACTAAAAAAAGTTTCCAGTTTACGTGTAGAATTAATTTGCTCTCGGTAGTTATTATTATAATTCGAATACTAATTATCAAGCTATTGTGAAAAAATTAGATGGTAATTAAATAATTTTAAAATCTCATAATTCCGACATCTTTATAGAAGAGAACTCGTCAGAAAAACCATCGAATATGTAGTACAAAGGTTTTTTCGTGTTTTTCTATAATCAAGCGATTAAAGTAAAAAACCAATTGTTAGTATTCAATATTTTTCCTTCACCAAATTAATATGTTTGAAGACCTCTAACTTTATTAGTTACCCGATTCGAGATTTTTCTCGTTTCATCAAAACGAAGCTGTTCACAGAATTTCAATTTGTTATTAATCAAAAATAAATATGTTCCTAGTACCACGGTCTATATTATCGACCAGTATTTTCCTAATTTTAGCCTTCTTTTTACCTAATCTCGACAAGACAACAATTTTGAAAGATGCGGACGTGAAGCTACATTAAACATAATATACAATGTGGTGGCCTGGTATAACTGCCTACATCATGACGTGCTCGAGAGTTTCATTACATGGTGATATTTCATGAAATTTGTCAATGTTTATTGACCATATCATGATATTCCTTGATCAGATCAATGACAAGAAATCGTATATCGATATGGTTAATTAAAAACGCGACTATTTCATGAAATGGTCAAACTTAAATGGTAATATCGTACAATAGTTACATTATCTACTCATAGAGGCGCTGGAAGCGCTTTATTCATACGTCAACATGGCGGCTCCCCTTATCGTTTGTTATTTAGTAAAGACCTGAAAACTATGTTGAAAGGACTTTTAATATTTCCTATCATTCCTAGTTTTTAAAAATGACTGTCGTACTTAAAAAAAACAGTAAACAAGTCACTAACATATTCTGGATTTTTTTAATATCTTATAGACTCCACATTTTTACAAAATGCGACTTTTTCCTGAAAAAATAATTGTTAAAGTTTTAAGAAACATACTTACTTTTATAACCTAATATATATGGCGTGGTCATATTCTAGAATTACCCTTTCAAGAAATGTTTGGCCGAGTCGCAATTAAATCGTTACCATGATGCAGTTAGGGATCTAGGGGTTACATTTACTCCGGATATTAGATTTCGGTTCCATATCACAGAAATTTGTAAGACTGCTAGGAAGATTTTGGGGTGGGTATTACGGTAGTCACAAGAACTCAGATCCACGCACCATAAAAATACTATTTAACGCGTATGTACGAAGTAGATTGCCTTTGGCAAGAACAAATATTGAGTATAATAATCCAGTTTCGCGTGCTTTACGAATGATCAACGATATTGCTCGCTCAGTTGAAAGCTTTTTTTTTTTTCGGAATGTCTCAATTGCTGTTAGCCTTATGGGCTGTTACAGCTTCACCGGTCGCGGGGGCGAGCAGAGTGCTCAGCCAGAATTTAAAGGGGTAGGGCTGTACGCCCTCCGCCCTAAGGGTGTCTCCTGTGAGACCGAACCTCGGCTTAGGGTGGGGTCGTGATTTGCGATGAGAGGGCTAGTGGCATTGTTTTGTCCGTCCGCCGAACCTTGCCCTTGGGCTCGGTTCGCCGAAGGGCGAAACAGGGGTCCTCGTCGCCGCCGGCGGCGACGGTGTCGCGAATGTAGGTGTGTAGTGTTATCGTGTAAACCGTTGGCCAGAGTTATCGGGTCATCGGGATCGGTAAGAACGTGGCGGGGCCTACGTAGTTTGGGATCGGGATTAGGGTCTGGGATGTAGTCAGCCGCGGCTACCACCAGTGGGTTCGGATGCGAGATGGCACGATCGAAGTATCTTTCGGAGATGTCTTTGAAATGCTTTGCTAAGCTCGGCAATTCAAGATTTAATTAATTAATTAATTAATTAATTAATTAATTAATTAATTCGAATTTTTTTTCACGTTCGAATTTATTTAATAGTCTAGAAATAATACAACTGTAATTTTAAAATTGTTTCTGTAATGAGTTTCTCAAGTGAGTCCTGAATTATTTAATGCTTCTTTTTAGTATTCTGTAATGTATTCTTCTTGAAAATATATATGTATAAAAAGTATGAAATTATATTATTAATAATCTGAAATGGAATTACCGCTTAGTTCACTGACTCACTTGAAAACGCAATATAAGGATAATCTTGATAAAACGATGAGTCGTGGAGCCTTAACCAGCTGTAACGCATAAACATTACCACTTTTAGTAAATTTCTACTTTTTAGTAGATTATGAACTTTAAAATTATGTTATGATCCTTCAGTATGTCTATATGACTTAGCAGAATTTAGTAGTTTTGACAATATGGAAGATTGCAGTATATTTATATGATCGCAATACTCGAAAATTAAGGAATTTCCCGTTGTTTAGTTAAATGACTCAAGTAGAGCAAAATAAACTTTGTTGAGTTTGTCTTGATAAATACAATATACGGGTACTTCATTTAATAAATGTGTTTCAGATTTCTATGATGATTAAATTTTGTATCCGGATCTGTGACTAATGTGATCTATTGTTTGACGACAGTTCTTAATACAAAGAAGTGTGAGGAAAGTGTTTCTGACATTTCCTACTCATTATCAATAGGTAATAAATTCGCTGAATGTAAAGAAATCCATTATTTTCTACATAGTTGTGTAAATTTACTGATTATAATTATAATGCATTTTGCAAAACCAGCAATGGAAAAATTTTATCCAAATTTGCATCAATTAAGGAGCACAGTATAAAACAGTAACTCAGAAAAACTTAAACACAATAATAATAATAAATAATAAAAATAAATGTAAATAAAGAGAATAATAATAAATATTCACGGGACAAATTACACTGACTGATCTAACCCCAAAGTAAGCAAATTATTTACTTATGGGTGTCAGTCAACGGTACTAATACCTAGAAATACATATATAAATACTGGAATATATTTAACAATAAAATAAATAAAAATAAAAATATGATTGGTATTTCTAGATCATCTCAAACTACGTAAATTGCTATTCGTAATTCGTCAAATTATGTTGCATCTACTGGCGCCTGCTGCTTCAGAGTCCGCGTTAAAATCGTCACACCAATATCATAAATGCGAATATATTTCTGTCTATTCTCGAATAAATTCTCTATCAGCAAAGACTGAAATAATATTGGGGAATTTTGTCACAAGTAGTTCCAGGCTTAAGAAAGGAAAGAACCCCAAGTTCTCACAGACCGGAACCACTAGTTGGCTATATGATCACATCCCTCGTAAAATACTTAGTATATAGGTAAAAAATGATTCCCCGGATTAATCTATCTACAAAAAAAACTCAATGTAGCAAATTTAATAAAAAATCAATGAGTTGTTTTATATTTGAGTCCTGCTTAGCTGCCAAATATACAATTTTTTTTTTATGTAAACAAATGAATATTAAATGTTTTACAGATTGGTAAATATCTTAATAAAGTGTAACTCAACGTCACTTTCAGCTGAAGTGAAAGGAAAAATGATGATACAAGCAGAAAATAGTACAAAACTTCAACCCAAAAATATATTGCCTCATGGTAGGTGAAAAAACATTATGTAAAAATATATGGGTATTACGTTAAGTTGAAGTTTTTACAATACAAAGAAGCCAATTTGTGATAGCTAAAATTATTCTGTCAGATATGTAGGAAATTAGTAGATTTTTAAAATGTGTTTATTAAGCTATTGCATAGCTTCTATCGCGGGCCTTGAGCGTGGAGACCGAATCCAGAAATTCCGTAACGAAATAACCTAACACCCCCCACTCCGACCGGCATAGCGGTGATACTTTTTAGTTTTTCCATCTATTGATAAATACCAGAACTTTTAATGAGTTTCTGAAATATCACGCTTGTCTCTTTAGTTCAGCAACCCGCCTTTACGTGGCATTGGTTGTATTGGAAAACTACCGTAATCAGTTGTTTGTGAGAAAGTATATAGGTGTATAGGTATTTGTCATCTACGTACAACAGTGAATATCTGTACGCGTATAATTTGTGTACAAAGTGTTTTAAATATGAATAAACAAAGAAAAAAAAATACTGCATAAATAAAATAAATATATAATTGTAAATGCATAAGTTGATAAAAAATGCTTTGCAATAGCTATACCGCGACAGTCTCCGAGTGCCACACGTCTTTTTTATATTATAGTATCTAGTAGGTATTCGGCGATACTTCTAGTAGAATTGCACGGAAAGGAGTGGTCACGCTGTAGCGCACACATAAAGTGTGAGGAGCGAGTCTGATCAGCCAGTCTCGGCGGAGATGACGAATGTGAATATATTGTGGTGTGTGGTGTTCGCGGCGGGTATCGCGAGCGGTCACCGTCAATGCCACGGACAATCCGCAGGTCAGTAATGTTGAAATACCGCTCGTTGTTTACAACCATTGACGAATTTACAAACACGTATTTATAAACATTCACTTATTTACAAACATTTACACATATTTTACGTAAGTATTTTATAGAGCCAAACGTTAATTTTGGAAATTCATAACCCAACTCAATAAGGTATTTTAATAAGCCAATTTACATGAATTTATGTGCCTTTTGTGATGTAACTAATACAAGAAAATTAGTTGAAGAAATAGAGCAAACTTACCGAAGATCTGGAAAATAAAGGATGTCCCAGCGGCACAGCAAGTCAACCTCGTCCACTATAGTTTCAAACACGTCAAGCGCTAAATTGAAAACACCCAGTGTAGTTATTAACGCACGTTTAACTTCGTAACCGAAGCATCTTCAATATAAAAGAATAGCTAGCTTTTTACTTTACAAGAGGTGAAGCGAATGTAGGTACGTTGTGTATAATAATATATTCTATTGTGTTGTAAATAGGTATTTCTATATATTTTTTGACTTGACTTAAATTTAAATGATAACTTCTGAACTACGGAATAAAGAATTAAATCAAATATGTTATTTACGCAACAAAATAAAACAACAAATAAAATATTTTATTTAATTGTTTATTCTTGTTCTTGTTCATCGAAACTTGCCTACATGTAATTATATTTGTTGTTTAATGTAGCATACTTTAAGATCTATGCATATTATTACACAAGCTGTAATCTGAGGAATTTTGAATAATAAAATAAATACGCACTAACGAAACGTTGCAAATTTTGAAAAATAACATCTTTGATTAAATCATTATTAATCAAAAGTCGCAAAAATAAATATTTATAATATTTATTAAAACATGAATTAAATTCAAGATACGGATACGGATTCAAGATTCAAGATACGGATACACCATAATTTTCCAATAATCAGGAGGGCGAAATTTTGGGTATATAAATAATTAGTTAACAGAGTACAACGTGGGCGTTGTCCAACTTCGTGATGGATTGGTGCGGTGTTAGCCATGCTTTTGTGAAAAATGTATCAAAACATCGGCACAAGTGTATCAAAATAACATGTACTTGAGAAGAAGAATGAAGGCCCCTTAACAACACCATGTTCAATAACCCAGAATGGTCCTTCAGCAAGACTCGCGCGCGGCGTCGGGTCATACAGCTCGATCCATCCAATCTTGGTTAAGAACCAACGTTCCGGACTTCATCAGAGCTGTAGACTGACCGTCATCTAGCCCCGATCTTAATCCGCTGGATTATTATTTATGGTCAGTTTTATAGAGTATGGCTTACTATAAATGCTATGATAATTTGGAGTCCCTAAAACAATCCATACGATTGGCAGTGTAGATTTTGCCATGGAAAAAGTGCGTGATTCTATTGCTAACTAGCCTCAACGTTTATAGGACTGTATTGCAGTCAATGTAGACCACTTCGAATAAGCCTTATATATTTTAATGGTTTTGTCATTGATATATTACACGTCATACTCAAAGTCTGAAAGGGTTTTATATTAATGTGTTATACTAACATACTGTAATAAGTAGTAACAAATGTTACGTGCAATAGAAAAATATTGTTTTCATTGTAACAATATTTATGGCAAGACTAAGTGTGTGCGTTTTAGCACATATCCCGTGTTATAAGTGTGAATTTCATCTGTAAAGGTTGACTCATTTCACTAGTACACACGTATGCAATCTACCGATCAGTATACTTGAAGGAATCGATTACAAAGCAAAGAGAAATTTCGTCACATTGAACCGTTCGACACGTGGCTCAGTTTGATAGACCAGGCCGGTCAGAGACAAAATCGCAGTAGCTTAGCCTCGAAGATGAGTAAAATATTCTTAATAACTCTTTGAAATCTGAAGTTCGTGATTAGTCGCACTTTTACAGAACTATACCACAGAATACTTAGAGACTACCAGAAGTCAATGTTACATACAAGTAATATTCGAGCATAGCACACATAGACATCTCTCACGGACGCGATATCTCCGACTGGTGCGGAACAAACTGTCGCGAACCATTCCGAGATGTCGCGTCCGTGAGAGTTGTCTATGTGTGCGTTCCTCGAATATCACATGTATGTAGATTGACTACTGTTAGTCTCCAGTATACTGTGACTATACCGAGTATAGACGAGGATAATGACACATACAGCCTACACTTGACTCATACGAGATGGTCGCGATCTGCGCCAGTTAATTTAGTTTTTTTACAGGGACTAGTAAACAACCGGTCACCGTGACCCCATCTGGGGAAATCCGGGGTTCATACAATGTGACGCGCAAAGGTCGCCAGTTCGAGTCTTATCGCGGTATTCGGTATGCAGAGCCACCTGTAGGGGAATTGCGGTTCCAAGTATGTTTTAGAAATTCATTATTTAGAATAAAAGTAGTTTATTTAAGACATACACTACAACACTACAGAAGTAATACATAATTAAAAAATGAAACAAACAAATAACATAAAAAAAATTCACCACGTGTCGGTCCGGGCCCCCTTTGAAGAATAGACCTACTGCCGTTCTGTCAGGCATATCGTAAGTAAGTAGCAAAAAGTGTCGTTAGAACTTTTGGCCTTAATTTTTTCCGTCTAGCCCCCTTTCGCAACACGCGATAAGGAACTTCGTTTCAAAAATTACAATATAATATCTATACTAATTTTATAAAATTGTAGATTTTGTTTGTTTGTTTGGTTGGTTGTACGCGCTCATCTCGAAAACTGCTGAACCGATTTGAATAATTCTTTTTGAGTTGAATAGCCTGTTTATCGAGGAAGGTTATAAGCTATATAATATATATACCAGTAGGAGCGGAGTAAACAAAGTCCACGAGGACGAAGCCGCGGGCAACAGCTAGTTAATTTATATAAATACAAGAAATAATTTAAAGGCAACAACACTGCAGTAACCACTTCCACTCCTCTATCTCTGAAGCGCCGAATTAGATCTTCACACAAATGTGGAAGGAAACGGGAATATACCCTTCCAACCAAAAAATTATTTTCAAAAAGGTTCATAAATGGCCGAGTTCAGAGGTGAAAAAAGTAAAAAATAGTTCTTTTTTTTGAAGAGAAGAGAAAGAAAGAGAAATTATGATGTAACATCATTAATTTCTCTTTTCTTTTCAATTCAGACTGAATTGAGAACCTCCTCCTTTCACAGTTGTTTGTTGGTGTTGGTTGGTTAAAAATTTTAAATAAGGTGACTATTTTCCCGGTGCCAGTATGAAATCACTGCTTAATATGCTAAATATAGCATTTTAATTCTAGACGTCAATTCAGATTATATGTTATCACCCGAATCGTGCTTGCAAGTTCTCTGTGTTTATCCAGGCCCCTTTGAAGAATACACTATCCGCCACTCTGTCAGGCAGTTCGTAAAAGGCTTGGCGTTATAATGAAGAATGTTTTTGCAAAAAATATTTTTCGTTCCACTCATAAGGTACTAAGAATTAATTAAAATTGCCAACATATTTTACCACGATAAAGGTGTGCAAATATTTAAAAATTATTATGAAATTTACATTCTGTGCACCGATTTCTTTAGAATTACTACCGGATCGAAATGCTACCACACTCAGAAGATCCTTTACTCTTCACTTTTTTCCTCTTATTCGCTTTTACAGCTAAGAGATATGAGATTAAGATTGAGGTGAATTTTGGTAAGGACTTGAAGGCCCGGGCTAAAACACGCTAACTTTATTACAAAATTAACCCCTAAGGGGTTAATATAGTGGATGAAAGTTGTGTGAAAGATAATAATGATGAGATTTAACCGCGTTTAATTTTAGCGCGTGTCAATAAGTTACGTACAAATAAAAGTGCGTCAGTATTTTTTTGAGTTTGCCTTCTGGAGTCTGGACCTATTTTTATGTGAACATTAGCGATCGCCTACTGGTCGAAATTTGATTGTAAATTTGATCACAGAATGGCTAAAGGTATTTAAGTTTATTGGACAACTCACCCTCCAAATTTGAACACAATAGTGGCAAATAACAATGCTATACGGTGTTAGGAAAAAAGGGAAATGGTGGTATTAAACCCGGGCGAGGAGGTGTAGATATCTTACATTTTGTAAAACCTACTCTCCAAGCTGGTAAACGTCAGTGTCACATTACATTATGGTCGCAGGTAATACTCATACTATCACGAATATATAAGCCGGCTTAAGGATGGGATCAAAAGGCGCTATTAGGAAGGGTACAGCGCCTCATCAGATCCCGGATTTATTTCCTAGAATTGGACAACCCGTGTTATTGGTATTCTCTTTTTGAAGAAATCTGGAATCTGGAAATTGCTTGTACCTAATCTTCCAGATTTTGCTTTGAAGAGCACGTAACATGTGCTACGATTTATGATGTACTTGCTTTTGCACACGGTTCGCTCGCTTTATATTCGGGGAAGGAGTGGGAGGTCAGAAAGAGACAAAAAGTAGCCTATGTCACTTTCCATCCCTTTAACTATCTCCACTTAAAAAATCAAATCAATTCTGCCACCATGTAATGATGTTGCATAATTATATTATTTTTATATTTAACGTTATATTATTATTAGAAATACAATATAATGGCATCCTTTTCCTTCAGCCTCCAAAATTTATCGTCCAATACGCGTCACCAGTGGACGCCAGCAAGGAGGGCCCTGCGTGCCCCCAGCCGGCGCCGGAAGGGTACTACATCGACGAGGACTGCCTTCGGCTCAATGTGTACACCCCTTTGAAACACACCAGGTGACATTTAATTCGACAACGGTTAAATGGCAGATACAAGCTGAAAAGAGAGCGAGTGAATTAACCTCTACAGACGTTTCCCCCGCGTTGGTCCGGACTCCTTTGAAGAATAGACCAAATGTCGTTCTGCCAGGCAGGTCGTAAAAGGTGATCGATTGGCTATACATGTCACTACTATCGTGACTACATTTGGTAGAGTTTCGCAACGTCTCCCGCGGGTATTTGGTACCGCCTCCTTACCCAATATACACACATGTATATAATTATCTTTATGGCTAAAGTGTGTTGTCAAAATTAGAAGAGATTTTATTATTTAGCCTATGGTCGAATTTCGACCACAGGGCAATCGCTAGTTATATTTAATCACGTCGATTCCCTTTCGAGGAGTGCAGAGTAAACTGAATATTTCCCCTTCTTGTGGGTTGGTCAGATGGATGGTTATACGTGTTGGCATTTTACTAACCTGATAACGAATATCACTTCATTATGTGATAGTCGAAACCATCAGCTTAAAGTGCTCAGCCAAGGCACGAAGATGCTAACACTTACACGCTATAATAAGAAACTAAGCTGCTACATAATATACTTACATTTTTGAGGATAATAGGAAAACTATGCTTTCACCTAAACCACGAGACAGCCATCAATACCATTGCGCCGAGGAAAGTAAGGTGACAGTACCAAACAGGAACAATAAGTTGTAGAGCTCTACTTTTACACGTTTGGTATACGAGGGTGAATTGAAAAATACTCGGCCTAACACAAATCTATTTAATTCTAAAAATCAAATCTACCCACATTATTTAAATTAGTTCAGAGTAGTTAATTGTGTGAAGTTCGAAGCGAGTGCAATAATTTGTTGTAATTTATTAATTTGTTACAAAGCAATCGGACATACTTTCTGCAAATGGAGCAAATCAAGCAGCGTGCCGTCATTAAGTACTTCCATAAGAAGGGAGTATCACCGAAAGCTATCCATGATGATATGGTCAGTACAATACGGAATTCTGCTCTGTTTTATTCATCCGTCAAAAAATAGATAGCAGATTTCAAGCGTGGCAAAGAGAGTGTGAAAGATGAACCCTGATCTGGAAGGTCTTCGACGTCCACTACTGACGAAAAAATTAAAAAAGTACTTGATTTAATTGTGGGATACCGCAGATTAAAAATTAAAGAGATATCCGAAATTATAGGCATCTCTTATGAATGAACTTAAAATATCACAGTCAACGAATTGGGTTTCCACATTGTGTCTGCGAGGTGGGTTCCGCGACTGCTTTCAGTTGAACATAAAAGGACACGATTAACTATTGCACGTGACTGTTTGGAGTTATTTGAAGCCGATGCAGATGATTTTGAATTTGTTACAATGAACTAAACATGGGTTCATTACTGCACGCCAGAAACAAAACAACAATCAAAACAGTAGAGAAGAATTGGTTCACCACCCCCCAAAAAGACTAAAACACTGTCGGCAAATAAGGTAAATACTATAATACAGTATTCTGGGACTCGAAGGGTGTGATTATGATTATCTTGAAAGGGGTCAGACTATAAACTCTGATTACTACTGTGTGTTACTACGTCGTTTACGAGAGAAAATAAAAGAAAAACGTCCAGGAATGCTCAAAAGAAAAGTCCTGTTTCATCAAGATAAAGCCCGTTTTCACACGTCTGTGCAATCAACGGCTGAAATCCACAATTGTGGCTTTGAACTATTACCGCATCCGCCTTATTCACCTGATCTGGCACCGTCAGACTTCTTTCTGTTCCCTTACCTAAAAAAGCACTTGGAAGGTCAAATATTTTCGACAATTTAAATTCGACGAAGTCAAAACAGCAGTAGACGCATATTTTGACTCTAAGGAAGAATCATTTTTTTCAACGGTCTAAATGCTTTAAATGGGAGATGGCAAAAGTGCATCGAAATTGATGGTGAATTTGTAGAAAAATAAAATAAAATATAACTGATTTAGTATGTGTTTATTTTCTTGGTTAGGCCAAATACTTTTCAATTCACCCTCGTAAATTAATATTTTACGAACTGGCTGGCAAGAAGTCGGATGATCTATTCTTCATGTGCCTGGACCCACATGGACTAATCTTGTGTCAGGTCTGAACTCCTCCCCGTGGTGGTGTTCATCCACGCGGGCGGGTTCTACTCGATGTCTGGCCGCAGCGACCTGGCGGGGCCACACTACCTGCTTGACCGGGATGTGGTGCTGGTCACCATGAACTATAGACTGGCGTCGCTTGGTAAGTTACTCAAAAGTCCATGCGTAGATGATAATAACTGTGGCTAGATAATACAGTTGTATTGTACAGTATGGCTAGATAACACAGTCGTATGTTTCTAATGCCGAGCTACATTATCGCTTTCATATCCGTGCGCATCGCAAGTAGAAACAAGCTAAATTACAGACTCTTGACGGTATATAAATGTGACTCGTTTGCCAGCACATTCACGAGGTTTTATCGTGAACGTTGTACAAATATATTCGCAAATAAATATGGTCCTGACATGATAGTTATACTTACCGCGCTATGTGGTCTGTCGCGCAGATCCTAAAGGCTTGTAGTATGGGAGCCAAAGATGGGATTTGGTATTTACCGAAAGGTAAACATTGGGGGATACCTCACATACTGTTGAGGCTCTACACCAAATGTGTCTAAATAAGTCTTTTATATAGAGCTGGGCTTCTAGGCCAATAGAAAAAAATCCGGTTTGCGGAAATTGTCAGATTATATTTTTTTCGTTATTCTTACGAAGAATTTCCGATCGACAATGTCAAGACAACGGTTTCTTTACAATTTTGTGTCCTGCCCCTTCCTAAGCTTACACGCAAATATTAAATTTTCTTAGTTTTAGGTCACAAATAACCCACCATACTTTAATCTGACGCGCTTCAGTATTTCCAGTACATTTTTTTTATCTCTAGTTGCTTTTCCTACCATTCAATCATTGAAATGAAACTTATTATATTATAACCTTTTATTTTTCCAATCATATAATCTACAAAATCTGATAGGCCCCCATGGCGTTCAGGTAAATCCTCTTTTAGCCTCTCGGGCTTCCCCTATGAGTACTACACTGATTATAAAAATTCTTTCGCTTATAGGAAATATTAAAAATATGGCAATATTTTTAATAAGTTACCTAAATTTTACTCAAAATTAGGGATTCCTAAGAAAAGTTTGACGTTATAACACATAAAACAATAAAACATAAAACAATTGATTAATAAAAGACATCAAACTAAACTTACACTCCGAAATCTATCGATTGTGGAATCAAAATAATGTACCATAATGTAAAATTCATAAGTTAACGGTAACGAAATGTAGCCAGTTATAATTTAACGCGTAAAGTTAAAGTACTGATGACTGAAAAAGAGACATTCAATCCTATAGCTATGATTAGAAAAGAATTTCATGAAAACAATTACGTCAAACGCACAAGAGACGCTAACTCTATACCATAAAAGCATTTGCTACACATCATACTCAACAGAACTTATTGCTATTTTATGTCGTAACAAAATTACTCTATTATTCGATAGGTTTTCTGAGCACGGGAGACAAATTCGCCCCGGGAAACAACGGGTTTAAGGACCAAGTGATGGCATTACGCTGGGTACAAAAGAACATCGCGGCGTTCGGCGGCGACCCCGGCAGTGTCACCGTCGCGGGCTGCAGCGCCGGCTCCATCAGCGCCTTGCTCCACATGATCTCGCCCATGTCTACAGGTATTTTAAAAAATTAGGAAATCAAACAAGCAAATGAATTGTATTACCGCAGTCTGAGGTACGCAACACCAAATTTACGATGCGTTTCAACTGAGAATAGGACTGTTAGGATGACATATTGCTCCGCATTTTGTAAAAACTTCATAAGTGATGAGTAAGGTGTACAAAAAAATTCTAACAAAGAAATACCTTAAAAAATATTTTTATTCTAATTGGTATATTTTTTATTTAGATTCCCATCAGATCATATTACCATGTATTACAATAAAGTGTGAAATAATTAACACGACTTTTATATATACATATATATAGATTAACGGCTAGATTGATATATTTTACTATTTTTTTATTGTCGAATATTATATTTTAATAATTTTTAGCCCATTCTGGACAAATACAACCCAAACCCACAAAAATCGCAACAAAATTGAACCCGTCGTTTTTTTACTTTAAGTGGTGCAACTAACACGACTTTTTTACATTTATATAGATGAACAGCTAGACAGATGGTTTTTAATATTTTTTGATTGATAAAAATAACATTATTAAAACGTTATTTGTTCTTCAATAAATCAGCAATATTTTTTGAACAAATATTTTTAAGCTGACATTATTAATTTCACACTTGAGGTATGAAGTTGATAATAAGCGCGATCATTTTCTTAGTTGGAGCGCATAGTACTGGCGATACTCTGCTGTCCCTTGGACGTTATTAAAGCACACAGCTGCCGCGCTGCAGCTGCTGCAGAGATATATTATCAGAAATAATATGTAAAAATTAAATATATATTAATATTATAAATCCATACTTAACGTTATAAATGGGAAAAGCGAAGCCTACAAACGCTAATGTATTACAAATGCGAAAGTTTGGCTTTTTGGATGGATGGATGAATGTTTGTTACTCAATCACGCAAAAACTACTTGACTGGCCCACAGATAGATATGACCTGGAATATAGACTACTTTTTATCTCGGAAAAATTAGGTGAACCCGCGGGATTCGACAAAACCAGGGGGCTGGACGCTGCAGCTAGTTAGTTAGCTAACCTAACTTTAAATCTCACCTCCTCGTCTCTGTGGTCTAAAGGTCCGGTGTCGGTGTTGGTCACATGAGGTCCCGAGTTTGATGTCCAGATAGGGCAAACCAAAAATGTGTTTTTCAGTTTTCTGGTAAAAACAATGTTGCCCGGGATGGATAAGTGCCCGGTTAGCGATAAGTATGCCACCTATCACGTTGTGGGACTAAGTATTTTCGGCTAACCGTGGGTGCACTGGTTGTGCCTCTGCCTGCGTCTTCGGGGATATGGGCGTGAAGATGGTATAATTAATTCTATACAAAATGTATTTTGATGTGATGACTCATTTATCCTCTCCACGTCTCTTGCCTGCAATGTTTGCTAACTGTCAGTTCTTGCCTCTGATTATAACGCTCGAGTAGTTTAGCTGACACTGAAAATCAGCTTCAACTTTTAACATTAACTGATCAATTATTTATTTGCCTAAAATGTTGTTTTTTTTTTGGCTTCATTATTATAGTGCTATGGTTACTAGTACTGGCGCTTTTTATCAATATGGCAAACGCAAATTAAGCTATTTCATCCCACAGCTAATAAACCAGTTACCAAACGAACTGAAAGAAACCCTAACAACTAAAAATATAAACTAATGCAGTACTATGTTGACTTGATGTAGTATGCATCAAAGCGTGATATGGCGTCAGATAAATGTGGAGCTTTAAATTTTAGATTTTAGGTTGTTTACACGTTGTACAGAACATATTATTTTTAGTCAGTAGAAACATTATGTCTTAAATAACTTAGTATATTATCACCTGCAGGTGTACAGATCATAAATCATAAAATCATGTTTTGTTAAACGCAGTGAATGTGACAATGTGAAGTCCGCCAGCGACTTATTTTTTTTTTACTCGTTATTAGCATATCTTAAGACTTATGATTAGTGTTTGTTGTGTAAAGATTATTGTAAACTGTACATTAAGACTCGTTGGTGCTCAGAAAAATTCAAGTGAGTTTTTGTAGAACCTTCATAATATATTTATGCTTGTATATGCTTTAAACAAATAAAATAAATTAATTAATTAAAAGCAGAAATTAGTAAAAGTATCATTCACGCCCGTATCCCTGCCAGTTACTGAGCAACTGCCTTTCATAGGCAGTGGTTATCAGGAGGACCTTTTGCTTGTTTGCTATCAATATGAAATAAAAAAGGAAGCAGCTGTCTTTATTATATTACGAAAGTAAATATTATATAAGAGAGTAATTTGTTGCATGCTAGACTTATATAGGAACTCATATTTTGTATGTATCCATAACATTGTTCATTCTTTAGGATTATTCCACCGATCTATCTCCATAAGCGGGTCCCCACTCAACATCGTCCCGACTCCGCCACACCAGCGAAATCTAGCAATCAAACAAGCTAATCTCCTGAACTGCCCTTCTGATACTTCCAAAAATATCATAGACTGCTTGAAAACCAAAACCTGGAAACAGTTAGGGGATTCACTTGGAGGTTTTGCAGTAAGTTCAGATTTATTCTAAATATTTTGAATAGAACGTGTTAAGAAGAGGTTACTTTGAGGAAATACCATTACTCAAAGAATAAATTCAGGTCACACAAGACGCTCATCTGTGACATCTGCAGTGCCTCTGAAACAAGAAGAGTGTTGTTAGATATTTAACAATCTCCCCACGGTTGTTTTTGCCCGAGTGCAAAAGAAGAGTTATGTTTTTTGCGTGTATTTTGCGTATACGCATGTGATATATTTTACCACCACCTCCAAGCCGTCGAATGGATTTATATAATCAAAATATCATTAGATACGTCTTGATAATACAGGTGTTTTTAGATAAATAACGACACGACGATTGGAAAGTGATACAGTTTAAAGTGGACATTTTTTTAAATCGTAATGTTGGTATCAAATTAAAGAGCTTCTCATGAGAATTCTAAAATGGTATATCACGAGTCATGACCATAACTTTAAAGACACAGTACCAAATATTCGTTATCACTTGTTTTTCGAGAGGTATATGTATTTATTAGATATATTTCGTTCTACTCGGTATCATAAACGGCTTGATCGATTTAAACTTAAACCGCCTTATTACAAAAACATACTAAGTACCGGGTTTAAACCAAGACTAAGAAATCTAGGTTTGTTACGGTATTAAAGTTAGTTCCAGTACTAAAATTTATTCTTACTTCCTCGGACTAGCGCTATGCCCGGTTTAATAATAACGTTTTATTTAGTACTAGAACTAAACCTGGTATTAAGTTCGGTACTATATTTAGACCTCATTTTGGAATAAGGCGGTAAGAGTCTTGATAATAGACTCGTATCTATCCATTCACTAAGAATGAATCGGATAGTTTTTTATATTATAATTATGATATGGAGATAACAAAATTCTAAAATATTTGTAACAAAAGAATAGAAACAATAGAATTTTTAGGATATGATTTCGACAAAAATAGACGTTAAGTTACGACACAGTGAAAGCAAATGGAAGCATTACTTCCCGCTGTGGTAAAACGTCATATTGATTTTGCTATTTTCATAGAAACCACAGAGTATATAATGTAGATATTACCACGGCGTGATGTCATTAGGACGCCGTGACAGTCCAGAGCGCTTTCGCGATAAATTCTATCATTTTAATTTTAAAACGCGATTTTTTTAATATAAATGTACGTTATTTAATAAAAATCAATTTATTACGTATTTTTGGTTTATATACGTAATAAGGTGAATTATTAAACTAAAGTTTTTCAAAAGTTAACTAGTTATTGTGAGGGTGACTAAGTTATATTTTTTGGATCGTCGTAGCAGTCGGGTTTATTGTTATTGTTTGTGTTTATTTTAATTATTACTTGTTTATATCGTAACATTGGTTCTCCGGATTGAAATGTCGATTATTATCTCTAGACACTAAACCTAATACTGCTACTCTTGTGGTGAGGTCGTAATGCTACTTGTATATGTTTACATTCTACCAACCGGAACATGTCAGTGACAATCAATGACACTATTGCGGCAGGAATAATTAAAGCGGTGGTGCCCAACCCTGGCGAGACGGTACATAACTTTACCACCAGTTAGTTAAGATGTTAGTGATACATATGAGCCTTCTGTCACCTTTTGCGAGTTGCCTTTCAAATTGGCTGATGGTCTCCGACAATCCTTATCTCGGAAGAATCCATGTAAGACTCACACCCTAATAATCGGGTTCAGATCTGAATTTATAATTTCATGTTCTCAGGAATTCGGATATGACCCAATCCTCATATGGTCACCGGTGATAGAGAAAGACTATGGACAGGAAATATTCCTGGCGGTGGATCCTGTGGTCGCGATCAAGGAGGGCAAGATGCAAGCCGTGCCGTACATCATCAGCCAAACTCAAGACGAGTTCTTTTGGAAGGCTTTCAGTAAGTTATCAATAACTCTTGCACCGTAAAGATCTTCCGATATTTACAAATAGATTATGATGGTCTATTTTTTCTTAATTTTAATAGTTTATATTATATACATACATATAATAAAATCGTAGGAAAGTCAAAACTGTACATTGAATATTTTTTTAAAAGAATACTTGGGGCGTGATCTACAATCGATATCGAAGCCAAAAATATAGTTTTTAGAATTTTTTTCTGTTTGTATGTATGTATGTCCGGGGTAAACTCAAAAAGTACTGCATGGATTTACTTCAAATTTTGCATGAATATTACTAACAGGTCGGGTCAACATATAGGCTACATATTATAATGCTATCACCTAGCGGCAAGGTGCTGTGCGGAGTAAACGAAATCCGCGCGGACGAAGTCACTGGCAACAGCTAGTTTAAATATAAATTCTGTACCCAGTTGTTCTATTTGGTTTAGATTGTTTTGGCAGGTGGTGTGTCACCACTCTCGTGCCTAGGATGAGTAGGAAAGCCGTCTGTCCGGATAATCGCTAGAAATGGTCGACAATCGTTATCGGCTGGGCGATGAGGATGACCATGACAATCCGGTGAATCATGGTGAACTGGAAAGTCTATAAACATTCCGTTTACACTTCCCACAAGAGAACCGGGCGTGACGTATCTTTATCGAATTAAGCTTTTCACAAGTTTATGTATTTATTGAGTACTGCCACAGATTGCTAAATAGTTACCTCGGTACTGCTAACAAGTCATACACTAAATACGTGCAAAACGAAACAATTATTATTATGGTCTAAGTGTTGCCTCAGTTATAGGTCATAATAACATTTCTCAATTCTAACTTAACACTGCATGTCTGCATATTAAACAGATGATCAATAGGCATATCAGAATGACAAAAAAAACTTAAGTCAATAACATACTGCATTTACCAACAGAAAAAAATGAGTCCGAAAATCAAAGATAAAATTAAAAAAAACAAATATAAGCATAAATTGAAATAAGAAGATAACAAACCAATATCCACGTCACAAATAAATCATTTATTTACTTCGTGTTATTTGCCCAGCGATTTTTATTTATTATTTATCTACTCACATAATTAACAGTAATTAATTTATATATTATAATTGTTAACTATAGATGAGGCCTCATAGTGGTCTTGGCAGTTAGTATCCATCCAACATCTTATTGTTTGCTTACTTCACAAAATCACACAAAATCAAAAAGATTTGAATGGATTAAAATTCAATAGGTTAGCGCGCGTCCACCTCGTACGGTAGTTTTCAACTAAATGACGACCTTCATTATCCGTGGCGCTGGCGACACAATCTACCCTAATTATTTTAGTAACTTTTAATATTATCGATTACAAAGTCGATTGAATCTGAATCTATGGTGATAAATATATACGGAATACGCACCGCCATATACAGGACTACCTCTAAAATACCAGCAACCTCGCAAGACTAGATAGATAACATCATATACAACAACATATTTTGTTCTACGACTTTTGATAATTTGTTGGATTTTACATTCATAGAAAAATTAATATGAATAAAATTTTTCGCTTGAACGTCCTTAACTCTACGTGCATCGCAAAAATTAGGTAGGAAAGTGTTACTATTATTACTACTAGCAGCGCATCCGAATGAAAAGTTAGAAATTATTTATTTACTCATTCACTCACTCACTCACTCACTCACTTATTTGTTTATTCTTTAGCTGTTTTGAGAAATGAGACTCTGAACAGGAAGATGAACGAGGAATGGGACAGAGTGGCTCCAATAGCGTTCATGCTTCCCCGGGAGAACAACGCGGAGGCAGTCAAACGGCTGCGACAGTTCTATCTGCATGACAAGCTGATTGACAATGACACTGCAAGTGCCGATAATCTGGGCGAATTGTACGCTGACTCAATTATGCGCTTTCCTGTTTATAGGTAAGCATTTTCAATATTAATGGGAAGTTAATGATTTGTTTTCCACTTATATTATCTGCAAAAGCGATTGACTAATTATTTGCATTTGACAAGTTTGTCTCATATTGAGGAACGCTTTGATCTGCGGCGAAGCTCTCTTATCAATAATTCAAAGTAAACGGGAATATAAGATTGTAAAAGACAAATCGTTTGAACAAAGACAACATTGCGGCGTTGTTCCAAGTTTTAGAGTTGTACGTTTTTAGTAGTTGGCGCAAAGTTTGCCTTGCAAACTTTGCGCTCTTGACCTTTTTACCCCATTTTTTGTGAGTTTAATCGATAGAATTATTCTCTAAGTAGTATTTAGCGGAAAAATTCCAAAGTTTTCTAATAGTTTAATGCTTTTTTTTTTGGCCGTGAACCAAAACCATAAATAATATTTAGTAAGATTTTGAGAGCAGAAGGAAATTTGCTCAGTAAATTAAGCTATTTACTGCAATTTGCAAACTTCAAACAAAAACGTCTAATTAAATCCCTGTATTTGACCTTGATTATTTTGGCCTTACCTTATTTGACCTTGATTAAAGTTTTACCGCCAATGGTCTCCTGAGAAAAAACGTGACGTTTTTTGTTTGACTTTGTGGGTTGATAAATTCTAGGTTAGTAAAATTACTAGTTCATTGAAGCCGACTCTGAGTTTCTAAATCTAATGGTTAAGGCACCAAAAAAGTGGTAAAGCTTGAGAGCTTACAGTGCGATACCTATGCTTTGCATAGAAATATTATTGTTAAACGTTTATTTTGAAGTAATTCCCGCTGGATTGCACCACTCATAACAATCAGCCTACGCTGAAAATATGCATAACAAATACAACCTAAATACGTTGCGTTATAAAATATCTTTAAAGTTAAACCCCTCGTCGAAGAAGATATGTCAGCAAAGAATAAGAAAATCCATTTTGATTTTTACCGACAGTTCTTATGATTTGCGAAAGTGTAATTTTTCCCTAAGACTAAACCCAGCGAACTCAAAACCTAAGTACCTATGTTACGAATTCCTTTCTCTTCAAGGCGCCATTACTTATCTTCATAATAGGAGACCATAAAAGTGAGCCTTTTAATAATAATATACTTTATTGCACACCCACACACATAATTTACAAAAAATAAATAACAATTTTTGATTAGGATCAGAGTACAAATTGGCGGTCTTATCACCCAACAGTGATCTCTTCCAGACTATCTGCGACTTATTATTTAGTGAAATATTAAAAATATTGCAAGCACTCGTCGTACAAAAAAATAAATAAAAATAAACCGTATATATCTACCTTAACCGTACATACTAATAAATAAACCGTGCTATATAAACGTACATATTTATTACTCATAAAATTATATATAATACAAGCTGACCCGACAAACATTGTTTTACCATACAAATTACTTGTATTGAATATTTTGGTGAGGTAGGTACTTGAAAGGTGGGTGGCGGGGTTAATTTAGATAAACAATTAAAAACTATCCTATCTTTTAAGTTGGATTGAACAGTAGATAGATATCTAACAAATAAATCATAGAAATCGGTTCCATAGTTTCGGTGTCCAACACAATAACGTACGACACGTAATTTATGTATGTATATTAAGAAAGATATAAATAAATAAATTCACGGGACAAATTACACTTACTGATCTAACCCCAAAGTAAGCAAATATTTGCTTGTATTATGGGTGTTAGTCAACAATACTAATACATAGAAATAAATAATAAATATCACTGGCCAATGACACAAATTGATCCAACCGCAAAGTAAGCAAATTATATGCTTGTAGTATGGGTGTCAGTCAACAATACTAATACATAGAAATACATATATAAATACCAGAATATATATAATAAACACCCAAACCCGGAAATACAAACATTTATGCTCATCACACAAATGCTTGTCCCCGTCGTGGATCGAACCCGAGCCCCGTTGATCGCGTAGTCAGGGCCACTAACCACTCGACCAACGAGGCGGTCATACTTATAGATATAGGTACATCCATTTTTTCGCAATCTCGCTTGACTTTATTGTCTCACAAAAAATATGACAACAGTGTTCTCTAAAAAGAAACAATTCGGGTTTAATATTTATCCGGTTGTTACCATGCCACTAATATAATCGTGTTTGAACTAGGTCGGTAAAGCTGATGTCGAAGTACTCTCGGCAGCCGGTGTGGCACTATGAGTTCGCGTACCTCGGCAACCACAGCCACTACGAGGACCCCGTCACCGGAAAGCCCACAAGTAAGTCTTGCTAATCTGTATTCTAGGTATAGATCCTGACTAAAAAGTTACTGTGCATTAAAAAACTTTTGAGATGTCATTTATGAGAATTTCTGGAAATTTCTGGAAACTGTGCGTTAATCTCTGCACTTTTTGCCTCGCAACACTTTGTTGTGGAACCAATTACCGGCAGAGGTGTTTCCAAACGGATACGACTTGGGGGCCTTCAAGAAAAGAGCTTACTCATTCTTAAAAGGCTGGCAGCGCAACTGCAAGACCTCTGATATTGCGGATGTCCATGGGCGGCGGTGATTACTTACCATCAGGTGTACCTCCTGCTCGTTTGCCCCCTCTTCTATAAAAAAAAGAATGATAATACACCAAAAAACATCTAATTTATTTTATAAGCTACTAGGTGACCCGGCAAACTTTGTCTGCCTTTTTAACTACTCTTATTTTTTTTATACTTTCTCACTTTTTAAACCTTCCCTGGACTGGAAGGTTTAAAAGGTGAGAAAATATAGAAAAAACAAGAGTGGTTAAAAAGGCAGAATAACGTTTGCCGGGTCACCTAGTCTTAAATATAAATACAATGGTAGAGTTCTGCATTGTCTTGCCCGAGTCTGGTACCACCGTTTTTCCTCTTACTGCCGCAATAGCGTCAGTGTTTGCCACCGTCGTGTTCCATTTTAAAGAGTAAGGTAACCTATAAACTTACGCTTGTGGCATTAGACCTCGCTACAAGATAGCAACGCACCATTAACATATTTGGTGACTATAGAAGATGGTTGACTCTTTTCATCGGGAGACCCATCTGCTTGTTTGCTATTTTATAATACATAAAAAAAAGAAATATATTTTTTTGCTAGTATTATATGATAGCATTACATGACCGTTTGATATTATTTCGCCAAAGCACAGGCTATGGTGAAATAACCTCAAATCTGCCAAACTCGCAGACTTGATTGAAAAATTTTTTTCAACATTCGTCGCTCGATCTGACTATAACACTCAAACTATTATGACTTACTGTTCCGTTGGTAATTGGTGATGACCCTGACGATACAATCAATGGACCTAAGATTCGATTTTTGACAGATTTGTGTAATGAATATAGATGTTTGTATTTCCAGGTTTGGGTGTTTATTAAATACCTACATTCCAGTATTTATATATGTATTTCTGTGTATTAGTACCGTTGAATAAAAGTTAATAATGTATTTTGTTTAATGTGACTTTATTTATTTTATTAGCATTATTTTACTAAGCTAAAGATATTTGAATTAATGATATAACCATCAAATAGAGGTGGCTCACCATGACGACCTGATCTACCTGTTCACGCTCGGCTACCGGTTCCCGGACATCGGGCTGGAGGGACAGGACGCGACACTGGTGGACCGCATGACTGCCATTTGGTATAACTTCGCCAGATACGGGTAAGACCTTCACTACAATTGCAAACATTTATACACTGTTTAACCGCAGTTGTGTAGCCCGCGACTTCGTCCGTGTGGAAAATTTTAAATAAAAGTAGCCTAAGTTACTCCTTCTTACATCAGCTATCTGCCAGTAAAAGTCCTGTAAAAACCAGTCCAGCCGTTTCAGAGACTAGTTCCATAACAATCTTTGTGTTAGATGATGTAACGCTCAAACACAGCTGCCCGCGCCGCTGCCATCCAGTTTAAGCCATCCATCATCTAACAATCTGTGTGTTAGATGATGTAGCGCCCTGACACAACTGCCCGTGCGGCAGATTATTCTGCCAGGCTTCGTGAATGACGTCTGAATGGCCACTCGTGCCATAAATTGATATATTCATATATGATATATCCATAGCATAATAGCATTCATATACAGACTGACTAATAAGTTACCTTTAATATTTAAGACGTGATAGTTGGCGATCATATGATCATATATGATGAGAAAAAATAACATTAAAAATAAATATTAAAATATTTTTTAGTAAACTTAGTAAACAGTACACCGATAATCCTATATTTACCTGCGCCATATTTTGACACCGCGCGGACGCACGTGTCGCGCAGATAGTGAGGTTGAGGGTGGCGGCGTGCCCTTAATGTCGACTAGCGTGGTGTACTTAGAGAGCATAATATCCACATTTCACTTAATTTTATTATTTCATGTTAACGAGAATCCGGTACCGAGTACTCTCCAGAGTGCTAAGTGTGAGTTTTTCTTTTCGCATTCGATCGTGAGCGCGTTTCGAGTTTACTAGGAATTTGTATGTGATTTGTACAGCGCCACCTAGTGGTAAACGTGAGAAACCAGTTTACCACTAGGTGGCGCTGTACAAATCACATACAAATTCCTAGTAAACTCGAAACGCGCTCACGATTGAATGCGAAAAGAAAAACTCACACTTAGCACTCAGAAGTAACGAAGGTAACTCACCAGTCAGTCTATATTAAGTTGATGCTGGCTGATAAAGATGAAAGATATATGAATTTGCTGAAAGGCGAGTGATCCTGATAATGATAATGAGATAATCACTTTTATAGCACTGTGTGACTTCAGCCCGTACTTTCGCCGAGCTTTTCTGTGCAATAATAGACTTTTTTACATCTAAAAGCGTGGTTAAAACGCAGGTTTATGTCACATGAGCTATAATAGTAGGTACATTACTTGTAACTTAAGTATTAGCTTAGCTGAACTAAGCGTTAACTTCACGCTGAGCGACAAAAGACAACTTCAGCTACACGTATCATATATTATTTATAGCTCGTGGTGACATATATTGGCACTTTATCCACCATTTTCCGTGAACCGTGGCCAAGGGCTATAAAACTATGTCACAAGAGCTATAAAATAACATACGATACGTGTCGCTTATCACTTAAATTGTCTACTATCGCTTCTCTATACAACTTAAGTCATACATATCGAAATTGTACTATTTTGGCGTGTTTTTGTTACTCATTTCATCTTTATTTTTTGTTTTTTTTTTATATTTTTTAAACATTTTTCCGTTTATTTCTACAACAGTGATCCGAACCCTCGCCACGACACGCCTGAACTGGCTGGACTTGAGTGGCCCACCTGCCGACCCGAAGACAGAAAGTACCTCCGCATCGACGATAACTTCTCCGTACATAAAAACCTCTTCGAAGACCGCTTTCGTTTTTGGGACGAGCTTTACCCCATATAATGATGATGAGGACACGCGGCCTAATTAATATAAATAAGTAAATGATAATAATATTGTACATAATATATTACATTAAAAGTAAAATAATTAGTTGAGTTTTTTTAATTTATTCTAATGACCTGCTCCAATATATTATTACCTCCTTGCTTTTATAAATCATATATACAGTGTGTAAAAAACCCCTGTCCGATCATCAAAGGCATTATTTGGTTCAATCATATCTGTGACATTATTTTTATTTATTTATTTATTTGCATTCCACAATGTTTACAAGATGTTACATTAAAATAAAGCTTAGATCATCGTGGACCCTGTCGGGTATAGCAATGGCAAGGTAGAAAAGAGGAATATACTTATATATCTTATTTAATTATCATTATAATAAATGTAATTATTTATAAGAAATGTTTAATTAGAATTGAATTAGATTTGTTATTCACATTTATAATTTTATATAAATTTATCGCTCTAATATTCATTTATGTCATAATAGCATTTATTTATTAATAGATTTTTGAATTTTATTACAAATTTATAAATTCCGATTCATTTTTTATTAGTTCGGGTAATTTATTATAAATTTTTATTGACATTACATAAGTACTCGAAGTGTAGAGATTTAAACGGGAAGTTGGCAAATTTAGTCTATTTTTATATCGTAATTTTTTGTCTGACTGTTTGTCTTCTCTTTTTGTGTACCAATCCTGGTGGTTTCGTACAAACTTACACATTTCTAAAATGTAAATACATGGTAGCGTCAGTATTTTGTGTTGTCGGAAATAAGGCTTACAACTAACGGTGTGGTCTTTATTTGCTAAAACTCTAATGAGTTTTTTTGAAGAGTGAAAATGTTGTCACATTTGTGCTGTTACCCCATAGTATAATTCCGTAACTGAGCCACGCATATGCATGAGTTTTTTTTACACACTGTAAAAGGACCTTTTAAATTAGGTGATCATATTTCAACCCAACGTTCAGTACGTCTAACATAAGATATCCAGCCAGAAAATAATGTCATTTAGGGGAGTAAAACTTTTTGATTTTTAGGAATAAAATAACTTTAATAATAAATAATAACGCTTTACACCGTCTCACAGATATGGTGCAAGGTTATTTACCTTACTACTCACTCTTACGTTAAAAATGGATTACTTAATGCAGAAAGGAATAAAGCATTAGAAAACAAAATTATTTTATTCATACATATCAAAAAGTTTTAATCCCTTAAATCAAATTCTTTTTTGGTTGGATATCTTTGGCTAGACGTGCTAAACGCTGTGTTAAAATATGATCACCTAATTCGGAAGAACCTTATATAATTACATTATACATATATAGACACCACAGATGTTAATTCTTGTGGCAGTTGACTTAGTCCCACATGCGTAATGTTACCAGCTACCTTACTCTGCAAACTGGAAAACGACGGTGACCAATGAAATACAGAACTGAAGCAGAGAAGCATTGCACCGGGGCGATGCGGAGGTGAGACAATGCAGAACGCTACCGCCTATCAGTTACGGTGGTAGAGACTCGCATCGCCAATCGTTCGCCTCCTACAAACTGCCTAGCAGAACGGCAGATTGTCTATTCTTCAAAGAGCGGACTAACACGGAGGAAGGCTTTAATTTTTATAATAAATCGGTACTCGTTTGCCTAACAATTAGTTTTTAATTTGTAACAGTAAATACCCTGATGATGCTTGTGTAAGGGAAATCGGTTGGAAATAAATTATAATAGCTTTATTGTGAAACAGTATAAGTGTAGGTATAAGTAATAAAATATTGCATTAAACTGTAGTTTCACCAAGTGCTAACAATGGAAAGTGTAGAATATGCTAGTTTTTGTTTTACTTTTATAATAATAATTTCAAGTTACATTTTATCACGGTCCCTTCCTCCAGTAACGCTCTTTCGGAAGTGACACCCAAAACGTACCCCCTCCAACTACGCCACTGACTAATTCATAACATTTAAACATATTATATTTATAAGTATTAAGTTGTTATTAGTTTATTAGTTATCTAAATAAGTAATGAGGAAAATGACCAGACAAAAACAAAAGCGACCTGAATAATGGATATCTGTTATCTTATACGCGTTATATTAGTATAATAGCGAGGTATTCCCGAGACGCGAGAGCGAAACAGTTTTCCTCAAACACGACGTGAGGTCGCTGTGTTATTCAAACACTGTTTACGATGCTAATACGACATTGCTCAGAAATGCTGTCGCGTTTCAGAGCGATGACTACTGCGACGACTATCATACACGTCACGAGTAAGCGTGTCTATTTATTATACATACATAACAATTGACTATAACATGCACTACCATTGGGACTACTATGTAGTAGAGTTCTACAATGTCTGGACTGGCTTTTGGTACCACCGCATTAGCTATTCTTGCCGCAACAGCGTCAATTCTATCATTGCCGTGTTCCGGTTTGAAAGGTATATTAGGCGGTAAACTTATGTAAGTGGCATTACCATCTTGTCACTCGGATAGCAACGCATCATTAATATTTTTGTCTATTTTCATCAAGGGAGTCTCATTAATGATAAAAAAACTGAAATTAACATCTCCAAATAACCAAATAATTAAAGTCAGCCGCGCAAATCGTTTTTCTAATATATAAAAATGAAACAAAAGAAAATATCCATCCGCACACACAGTGGTGTATCTAGGGGTGGGCGAAGTGGGCCTCCGCCCACGGCCTCACACCTAAAGGGGCCTTGCACTACCTGATTTAAAATCTTTGTTTATTTTTAAATTAAATAAAAACCTGACAAATATTGGCCTCACTCTTCTGTATCTCAAATACAAACAAAACAACTCCTAGGTCCTAAGTTAACGCGATATAAAGACACGATAGCTTTTCGCTTATTTCAAACTTGGCGCGTGTTTTTGGGTAGCCTTTGGGAACGAACGGAAAGGGGCCTCGCTAATGCGACTTAGCCCACGTATACGTCCACGTATTAGTCCACGCTACGCCACTGCGCACACATTCGCAACATTAATTGCGTTACTAACACATTAAGTGACCACATATTATCTCATTTTGAATGGAGCTATCCAAGTTTCAATTACTCTGACTTCATATATATTTATGTACATACATGAATATATACTATATACAAACTATCTTTATGCCAAATCCCTAAAGGCATAGGCAGTGAAAACCCAGGCAAACTTGCCTTGTTCTATACTTTCATAATTCCCTTTATTTAAACACGCTAGATTCGAAAACAGTAACACTATCTTTGGATAGCACCCGATCAATTTGGTCATGGGACGTCAGTTTTCGTTTCTCCCGTTACCTAGGTACATCCAACAATATTCCCATAGTGTATTTGTTCGTCTGCCATTCCTTCGATATTTTTGAAGCAATATAGCAATGTTTCTTAACCTGTAGTCCACAGACTCCTAGAAGTCCGCGAGTATATGTATGAGGATCCGCCGTCTTATCTATGAACATTTAAATTAATAAATTGATGCGAATGATTTTTATTTAGGGGGTCCTTAAAATTGTGCTTGATTTTCTAGGGGTCCACAGACTGAAAACGCTGCAAGCTAGCTAGCTGCTGGCTAGTCCCTTTCTTACACAAGTTCTTATCTCATTCAATAATTATTGTAATACGGTTATCAGTGTTTGTAGCTCAAATGGTCTTAAACCCAAAAGAATAGCATCGTCTGCGTAAGTTCGGCAGTTTATTACTGAATCACAGATCAGCATTCCCACATTCATTGAACTCTTCTTTGGAGACATTCATACTAACACACTTTAAATAGGCCTGCAGGGCGCTAAATACATGGAGTTTGTTTATTTACGGAGTTTATTTGCTTGAAACTTAGATTACCGAATTATAAACACAATTATAACTACAGAACAGCAACAAGAGGTGGTGGTGTCTCAATATATGTACATGACAACTTAAAGCATGAGTTTTTGCATGATAATTGTGAGGAAAATAACCATTTTGTGTGGATTCATCTAAAAAATTTCTCTTTAGATATTGGAGCAATATATAAGCAGCCAGCATCAAATACTAGGAAGTTTTTGGAGATGCATAATGACCAACTCTCAAGGCGAAATAGAATTTTAGTCTTTGGAGACTTAAATTTAGATTTACTTCACAGAGAAAAATGCATAAAGGAATATAAGTTAGTGTTAAAAGAAAATGGCATTACAATATTAAATAAAATCAATAAGGAACATTGTACCCGAAAGACTAATACTACAGCCACGATTCTAGATCATGTATGCACAACTCTTTCAAATGACAGTTTTCATATGACTTTAATTGAAAGCGCTTTCTCAGATCATAAGCAAATCTATCTGGAGCTGAAAAGGACTACGAGTGAACCTATTAAGCGATTCCAATATGAAGCATTGGATTATAACTCCTTATCCCTAAATATTAAAGAAATTATACCTAACCTGAGCGATGACTATATACAATTAGAAACTGCCTTATTAAAATTAATATCACAAAATAAAATAACAAAAATTAAACTACAAAATCCACGTAATAAAGACTGGATTAATAAAAATATTATTGCTTCTATTAACAGAAGAAATACTCTTTGGTATCAATTAAAACAAAATCAGGGAGATAAACATTTAAAACGAGAGTTCCTTGAACAAAAAAGAAAAGTTCATATAGCTATACAATCAAATAAAAACCAATATTACCATAATTCTTTTAAAAAATGTGATCTAAATCCTATAAAAATGTGGCAACTTATAAATGATCTAGTCAATAAAAAACAAAAATCTCAACTTGCGCCCACAAAATTACTTACCCCCTCAGGTATGATTACAGATACTCTGCAAATATGCGAACATTTTAATTACTTTTTTTCTAATATTGGATCTGAGCTTGCAAGCCGTATACCAAAAAAATACCATATAATGTGCTCTAAAAAACCATCATCGGTTAATTTGGGTCTAAAAGAATACACTATGTCTGAACTACAACCAACCACTTCCGATGAAGTAAGGAAAATCATTGATAAATTAGCCACAAACACTAGTGCAGGTATAGATGGAATAACTACTAAAACAGTTAAGTGTATTAAAGATCAAATTGTAGAAAAATTTACTGACTGTATAAATAAATGTTTGACCGAAGGACAATTTCCAGATTCTTTAAAAATAGCTAAAGTAAGCCCTATTTATAAAGCTGGCAATAAAACGGATCCCGGAAATTACCGTCCCATATCCGTACTACCTATACTTTCCAAAGTGTTTGAAAAAATATTACACACACGACTTTCTAAATTTCTTGAATCCAAAAATATCTTATCTAAAAAACAATATGGTTTCCGTCCTAAATCGAATACACTTGCGACTGCCATCGATCTAGTTACAGCATTAAAACTCAGTATCGATAAAAAGCAGATAAATTTGGGTATATTTGTCGACTTAAAAAAGGCTTTTGACACTGTTAGTCATCAGAAACTTCTATCAAAATTAACAGCCATCGGTGTAACTGGAACTGCTTACAAAATTTTCCAATCCTACTTGACAAACAGATATCAAATTACCAAGATAAATGGAATACAAAGTAAACCTCAACCGATAACATATGGCGTTCCGCAGGGGTCCATACTTGGGCCTCTATTATTTTTAATCTATATTAACGACATACATCAAATAGGTCTAAAAGGGAATATCACTTTATATGCTGATGACACTAGTCTTTTTTATTCCGGTCATTCTATAGTTTCTATCGTAAATGAAGCACAACATGATCTTGATCTTTTGCATAATTGGCTTCAAATAAATTTACTCACAATTAACATATCCAAAACAAATTATATTATATTTGCAGCGAAAAACAAAGTAATCAAACAATATCCTCCCTTAACTATAAACAATGAACAAATTAATGAAGTTACTAAGGAAAAATATCTCGGCCTTATTCTTGACAATCGGTTAACCTGGAAACCTCACATAGAACACGTTAGAAAAAAACTGATAGCTATAACAGGAACACTTCGTGGTATAGCACGGTGCCTCCCAAGACAAATAAAATATATAATTTATAATACTATGGTAAAACCCCATTTAGAATATTTAGTTGAAATCTGGGGAACAGCGGCAAAAAATAATTTAAAGATGTTATATACTACCCAAAACAAACTAATTAAAACTCTATTTCAATATGATTACTTAACGCCTACAACGAAAATATATGAAGACACTAAACTCCTAAGTCTAATGCAATTATATAAATACAACACATGTATTTTAATTAAAAAAATCTTAAATAAAGACATACATACAGACATAACTTTTACAAAAAATATTGACATACAAACAAAAATAATTACTAGACAAATGAATAACATCTACTTAAAAAGACCGAGAACTAAATATGGATTAAAAAATATAATGTTTGAAGGAGCTCAGATGTTCAATAAATTACCTAATAATATAAAAGAAGCAACATCTATAATGTGGTTTTAAAAGTTTGCTTAAACCGCACATATTAATAAATTGATTAGTACATATTTAATACAAGTATATATAAATATATACCTGTATGTGTGTATATGTGTATATATGTATATATATATCAAAAATCAAATCTCTTATATTTATAACACTAGCATATAAGTAAATGAATAAAAAAAAATAAAAAATAATAACGTTAATTGAATTTTATATATTATTGCTATCTGGTTGCACTGTGCACATGCCTTAGATAACGATCTTTTGTAATGTACCTAACGCATACGTAGTACTGGACTGAGTACAAATAGTGTAAAACTACCTACTTATATTTAATTACTTTATTCTAAAGTGTAAAAACATTTACGTAGATTTATATTGTTTTAAAATAATTTTGGTTAAGAAGTGTTACAAATATAAGTTTGTCCACTAAGCCTTTGTAGTAGCATACATTTCTCTAGTGTGTAATCTCGGTAAGTGAATTATTGTAATTCTTTTGAGATTAATAAATGTTCTTAAACCGTAAACAATAAACAGTGATCTCTCCTAGAATAACACCACAAATGATACAAACAAATATAAAAGGGCCATCTTGACCTTACCGCTTATTGTGCACTGTAATGTCAGTAGTTACGGTATTGTTTTGTTTGTCGCTCGCCGCGGGCACGTGTGTCAGAGACGCGCAGGGTCACGGCCATGTTGGCGAGAAAGGTTTGTTGTTGCCATTGGCTCAGTTATCACTTATATTCATACACGTTACAAAACAATCTGTACAAAAATTAATCCAGGCCCATTTCCAAGAACAGATCAACTGCCTTAATGTTAGGCATCTCGTAAAAGGCGAGAAAAGACTGGCACATTTCATTAACATCGTGACTTTTATCTAGGTGATAGAATGTTATAACAAGTCGCTTCGTTTTTGGTACCACCGCCATACGTCTTCCTGTCCCGGTAACGTTGGTCCTTGTTGTTGCCTTGTTCTAATTTAAAAGCTGGTAGCCAGTAAACTTATGCACATTCCATTCCTGCCACTGGGTTATTAAATTTTAATGTGGCAGCAGCGCCGGCATTAGCCCTTCATCTTGATAAAGCAGTTTTAGCACTCGGTGGTCAAAGCTTTTACCATTTTTAAACAATGCAAGTGCACTTCACCGTTTTCGCATGCCTCGAAGCCTGGCGTTTGACAAAGAGCGTCAGCTTAGATCATTATTCGCTTAAAATGGTTTTTCAGATTTGTCATTTTAGTGCTTCTGGACGCATCTCTGCTCGTTCTACTCCAAGGCGCTGCGTAACAATCCTTCACGAATCCTTGGAAATTAATGTGGCCCTGGAATGAAATACATAAATATTCACAAGCATGACTATCGGATATCATTGCAGATTCCATAGTGTAGCGGCGTGAATGAAAACGAGGCAGAACAAGTGGCGGAAATATTGGCAAGAAAATACAATAAGATTTTTACATTGGAGCCTCAGATCAAATAAAAACCTTTACTCAGATCAAATAAGAAACCCTTACTTTTTATTCGGTCTGTACGCAGTACGCAGTACGAAGATATGTTGGATACAGAGAATTAAAATAAATTTTACATAAAAGACGGAGTACTCAATTACTTATGTATAAATTGCTTTGGTGGTAAATCGGTAGCCAGGTTAGCTGGGTTGGAACTCCGAAATGTGATCAAACTTTCGCAAGCCGAAGACGAGCCTTACACACAGATTTTGATGCCTGTCCAAGTTCTTTCAGAATCAGTGTAATAATAATCATACAAAAGACGACAGGAAGACAATTATGTGTTAAAAAGTAAATTTTGTAGAAGTTTTAGTACAGAGTGAAGAGAATGTCAATATTTCGGTAAAACTACAAGTAACATCTACTTTTGTACGTGAATCTGTATAATTATTTTTCGCCTCTATATGGGATTCGCTTGTGCATGCTGAGATGGAAATACAATATTATGTTTTAATAAATATTTGTCAGGAGCCTCTAAACAGCCGGTGACGGTGTCGCCCTCTGGTGAATTCCGAGGGTCGTACAACATGACGCGGCGCGGGCGGCAATTCGAGGCGTACCGCGGCATCAGGTACGCGGAGCCGCCAGTGGGGGAACTTCGATTTCAGGTTCGTGGCTATCATAACTATCTGATTACATGTTTGTAATTCTGAAAATTAAGACTGCTATATATAAACCTACGTTTAAACGTACACATAATGGTACACTCCCTGTGCACACACTTGCACTTAAATTAACACTCGCCATCACTTACAACATAGATATTTAATATCTACACTGTAGACACAAATGCCCACAATAGGGCTCGGAACCGGTTTAAAAATAGGTACCAGTATACCGGTTAGATTTTTAGCGGTTTTCATTGAAGGGTTCGCTCGGAGCGTATGTCAGGATGAGAACGCCTCATAAATCTAAACAAACCGGTAAAAGTTAATATTGGTAAAGTGCGTCTTGGGCCACGCACAATGTAGGGGCTCTGAAGTTGCCCATTATAATAATGCGGACTAAGAAGAGGGCTTTTATTATTTCATATTATGAACATTTATCCTATTTGACATCAATGACTGACATATCTATATTATGGGTTCACCGCCTATAAGAACTTCTCTATGTACATCTAGCCAAGTTGAAGGGTGGACAGTACCAGGGAATGAAAAATAAAGCCAAAATTTCAAAACGCAAAACCGCTGTTTTAGAAATTATACAGATATTATCAAATGAAATGGTGACTATCATAACGTGATCTAATTGTTGCGCAACGCCATCTATGAACAACATAACGAACTATTCTGCATGCAATTTAAAATAATTCGTAAGGTTATACATTTTATAAGTGTGTCGACTATTACTGGTAAACTTATAAAACCTATGTAGGTTAGTCATTGATATAAAAAACCCAAGATACACAATCAGTGTCTCAAAAACGTCCTCCAAAAATTAGTGCACAATTTTAAATTGTGCACTCATTTCAAATAGAATCGCGTCGGCCGCATGACTGTCAATTTTATTTCTTTTCGTACATTGCTTTGTAAAAACAACTATAAGTCTTACACTTAAGGTTGGATATAACTACTCAAAAGAAATGAGGGACACTTTGAGTGTCAGTTTTGTTCGGGACTGTGCATCAAGGGTTTTTTTATATCAATGAGGTTAGTGATAGTTTTCCTTTTAAATTCATTACCGTTAATTTTTTCCCACCCCCAAAATCCAAAAAACTTATAGCTAATTTTGCACATTTCAGCCGCCGAAGCCAATCCTCCACTACACGTCGCCAGTGGACGCCAGTAAGGACGGCCCCTCCTGCCCGCGGCCCGCGCGCGCCGGCTCCTACCTCGACGAGGACTGCCTCACCATCAATGTGTACACGCCGCTGCCTCGTGACAGGTACGTGCATGGCACCCCACTACACCTGACTTTTTTATACTCTGAGTAACACAGAACAGCAAAGCGGTTGGCTCTAGTGAATATTTTTTTAACGCAGTAAAGCTGCAACAACGACTTCCCATATTCTGTATCTCCGAAACCTTGCATCAGATCGTCATCAAATTAAAGGAACGAATGAATGAATGAAATGAATGGATGATTGAAATTTATTTGCTCAGAATACGGTACAACTTTAAAGGTTTACATAAGTTATAATACATCCGCGTATTCTACCAATTAGCATGCAAATCTTTTTAACAAAGATAACTATTTAAATTAAAACTACTAATTTAATTAAATATGGCCACACGAGAAAAGCCCCAAAATAAAAAAATATTTCAAAATCGGTTCATAAATGACTTAGTTGTGAGGTAACGAACATAAAAAATTAAAAAAAAACATGCAGCCGAATTGATATTCTCCTCCTTTTAGGGAGGTTAGGAACTTGAATTGCTCAATTGATGAAACATGTTTTTCTTATTAAAAATATGTCTCATCAATTTAGCTTCTTTTCTTCTTAGTTAGTAGTTCTTTCTTCTTAAAAAAAACTTTAAAAATATTTTTTTAAAAAGACACACAAAGAATTATTTAGATGCGAGTATTAAGTCTGGACAAACTGAAGTTCATATTTTTAACTTTCTCAAACTTCAAAAATCTGTTGCTGAAACAATTTTTTTTCGTTTAAGAAAGTCAAGTTTTCATCAGATTTCCACGTTATGAAGTCCTAGGAATACAATATTTATTACTTACTAATACTTGTACTATTTCACAATAAGGCAATTAATTATATTTAATTTCCGACTGGTTTCGCCTACACACATCCTCAGGATATTTACAGTTACTAACCTCCTAGTAGTAGTCCTAGGAAGCTTTCTCAACCATTTTCATGGCGTCAGTATATGTGCATGTATGTAGGTATGCGTGCGTGTGTGTGTGTATGAAAACCTTTCATAATTTTTGAACGGCTTGACAGATCGAAACGCGGTTTACGGCATTCAATCGGGTTTTACCATAAAATATTTTGCCCAAGGATTAACCTGGATATGCCATTCAAGGCAATTTCTTAAACAGTCAGTGTCTCGTTCCATCACAATTACCATCGGCTTATTTGCTAAAACAAGTGTGTATTCCTAACACAGGTTAAGAAATACCCTCTTGTTTGCAGGAATGTGGGTACCTTCACTAATTACGGTATGATAGTGTTCAATTACATGTTAAGTTGTTTCCCCGCTTCAGATCGAAGCCTCTACCAGTCATATTCTACATGCACCCAGGAGGCTTCTACGGCATGAGTGGACGCAGCGACTTCGCGGGCCCCCACTACTTGCTAGACAAAGACCTGGTGCTGGTCACCATTAACTACAGGCTTGCTACTCTTGGTAAGTTTACTTGTACGTAAGAAATTTGTACTTTCACAGTTTTATCTTAATATGTATTTATAAATAACGTGTCATATTCTTCGTACGCGATGAATTCCGAAATTACTGAAGCGATTTCAATGAAATTTTGTAGATATCTACTGTTTGATCCAACTTAAAAGATAAAATAATTTTCATTTCAATTAAGGGGGGCACCCCCTCTCAAGTACCCTATCAAAATATTCAATACAAGTAATTGTTAGCGCAAAACAACGTTTTCCGGTCAGCTAATATTCAATATTACCCTTACAGTCTTTTGGTCAAGTGGTTAGGATATAGTCACCACCTATTCGGTTTAGATCATGGGATCTCAGTTTCGAGCCTCGGGCAGAACAAAACACTTATATTTGACTACCTCGCTAGTTGAGCGGCTACTAAGCTCCTATTTAATCGATGAGGCTCGGCTTCGATTCCCATCAGGGACAAGCATCTGTGGGATTAGCATGAGTGTTTGCATTTCCAGATTTGAGGGTGTATAAAATATATTTCAGTATTAGTATATGTATTTCTATGTATCGTTGACTAGCACCGATAACACAAACAAATAATTTTCTTACTTTTTGGGTTAAATCAATTCGTGTTATTTATCCAGCGATATTTATAATTGACATAAATCTCGCTACAAGATAACAACGCACCATTAACATCTTTGGTGTCTATAAGCGATGGTTGACTCTTTCCATCAGAAGACCCAACTTCTTGTTTGCTATCTTACGATATAAAAAAAGTTGTCTAACACCCGTAACACAAGCAAATAATTAGCTTAATTTGATCAATTCGTGTAATTTGTCCAGCAAATATTTATTTTTTACTTATTTTACTAATTACTTCTATTGAGCGGTTTCTGAGTAACAGCTCGGAGTAATGCCCCGGGTGAGCCATGTGCTCACTGTCGGTTTCTCACCGACCACACAGCCCATAGACACCTAATAATAGGCGAATGACTTGTGTCAACACATCTGACTTATAGTTCCGATGTAAATGTCCACGCGCCAATGAGTAGTGATTGGGTAATCAGTGTCGACCAATCAGATGCTCTGTACATTACTATCTTTCACTGTGGCCTTGAGTTAGCCAATTACGGCGTTGCAACCCCACTTCGCTACTACCTACACACCACTACCTCAGCTAGTTGCCAGAATGCATTCAATACGGAAAATCAAACATTAGCCGTCTATAGGCTGTGTGGTCGGTGCGGTTTCTGTTGTCGCAGAAACAGTGATAGTCGTTTCAGGTCCGTAAGAGTGATTTAATTCAACACCCATCTCACTAACCGAGAAAAAACCATAATTTGAGGTAAATCTAAGCGTTTGTTGAATGCATTCAATCTACCTCAAAAATGGACCGGCCTATACCTATACCTATATAATGGACCTATTTTACTACAGACTGAATTACTGACGCTATCGAATTTGTTTAAATGTAAATCTACTTTCCGCCTTACCAAGGTAAGTATACACAATATTTTGAAAATAATATTGTTTACAAAATGTTAACTAATATTATAAACAGGTAAGATTCGTTTGTAATGGATAAACTCAAAACTATTGAACCGATTTAAAAAAAAAAACGCCATTATAAAGCCACATTGTCACTGAGTAAATTACTATTTTCTAGACTAAGTGAAAGGAAGTAATGAGTATGGAAAACGTGAACGAAGTCACGGGGAACAGTATTGTATTGTATGAATAAACTAATAACAAAACAATACAATAGGTATATCATGTTTATGTCAACAAATATCAATCTAGGATTCTTAAGTACCGGAGACAAGCTGGCCCCCGGGAACAACGGGTTTAAAGACCAGGTGGTGGCTCTCCGCTGGGTGCAGCGCAACATCGCGGCGTTCGGCGGCGACCCCGGCAGTGTCACCATCGCGGGCTGCAGCGCCGGCTCACAAAGCGTCGCGCTGCACATGATTTCACCCATGTCCAGGGGTAAGGCTTCCAGAACCTCATTAAACACAATAATGGCCACGACTTTAGTGTAGGTTATGTTATCATCACGGCAGCCAGTGAATCCCTTCTTATTACTGGAGTACTGAACTTAAATTAATTTCACTTTAGTACTATTGCTTCTTTTGATCTACTCGTAAAAGATACGAAATATGACCTAGTTTAGTTAATAAGTTTAGGCGTTATTTTGCGAAAATCTATATTGTAATGGAGAAATTAACATAATTTAATTTACAATATCCAACGTAATCTAGTAGCTATGCGACTTCTGTGATGTCATTGAAACAAAAAGTAGACTAAAAAATGGAACGAATTTACTGAATGTCTGGAAAATAAAAAAAGACACCAGCAGCACACTGGCTATATGCACCATACTTTTCGTTACGTCTATAGAACAAATAGAAACACTCAAGTGATCGACCTACATGCTGGATCAACTGCAACTGTACTTATACACTGCTGTGTGGATGACATTACGAGTGGTGCCTTGATACAGACCTAATCAATCGATCAATCAAAAGCCTCTTTTGTCTTGTCAGATCATTCAAGCAACGCTACTTTAAGGTCAAAGCTGTACGCCACACCTACGCTGGTAGCTATGCAGTCCAATTCGGATTCCGCAGCAGCGACCACATTGTTGGCTGGTGGTATTACTTTAGGGGTTTGTCGATGGTACTGTATTGGCGTCTTGGTTATGCCCAAGCTTCCGTTTGAGAGCCAGTACCTTCAACCAAGCATCGGCATCGTTGTTAGATTTGAAGCCGTCAGTAGTAGCAAACTTGATGAGTAACCAATTCGAGGTTAAATTGTTAAAAAGAGCTTGACGCGAAGTACAGTATCTTACGAAGCTTAGCAGCGTTTTCCCATCTCATAAATGATGAATGTATGATGTTATTTCTTTTGTTTTGTGGAGACAGGTCTGTTCCACCGCGGCATATCCATGAGCGGATCCCCCGTCAAGAAGGTCCCTAGTCCTCGCGACCTCAAGCAGCTCGCCGTGCGGCAAGCTGAGCTGGTCAACTGCTCCACGGAAAGCTCCAAAGCTATCGTCGACTGCTTAAAGACCAAGCCATGGCAGGAGCTAGGATCTTCACTTAGAGGCTTCTTTGTAAGTGTAGTTAGGGTTTATACCAAACATATATCTTCTGTTACTCTAGTAGTTTGCTTATACGACTCGAATGATGAGCTTCAAGGTCCAGTTCAGGGGTGGGGGAAAAAGTCCGGGTTATTAGATGTTGTCAATTTAAAAAATCACAAGTGATTTCGGATGGAAAGAGACAGCTATCGCCTATAGACGCCGAAGATTTTATCCGTGTAGCGTTGCTATGCGTGTAACGAGTGTTAATGCCATATACATATGTGTGCTGGTTACCTTACGTTCCTAACCGCAGAAGCCAGAGACATGCATTGGTTGCTATTGCGGCAGGAATAGGTGGCGATGCAGGATAAGATTAACCATGCATCTCCGGGCTCCATTCGCTTTTTCTATCAACAATATTTATTTAAACAATAATTGTGCAATTATAACGCGTTTAGATTCAACGATGTTTAGACTCGTCTTGAGATCTCTAAATTTTATACTGTCTTGTGTTTGAACAATTAAATTTGAACCAGTGTTTTCCTACTTAGCTAAATCACTGGTACCCGGTTATTTTCTAGTGGCTGGGATCTCTTACTTAACGTGTGGACTCTAGGCTGCTGACTTTTCTGCCTTTCGAGCAATTCGGCCCAGTAATGGCGTTACCAAATGTCACAAAACTCTACCAGCTAGTTTACGTGTTTAGCAAATCGTTCGCCTGTTGCGAACTGCCTGGCGGAATGCCAGTTGTTCTGCCCTTCACAGGGGCTACGGATATTCTCTTGGCATTCAACTCACTCTGCCTATGCTGGCATGGTGATATTCCCATTGGTTAATCTACTACTACCCGGCAGACATTTTCCTACCATATAAATTATTTGTGATGAATATTTTAATACAGTGGCGAATATTATTATGAGTAGATGTGCGTAGGGAGGTGAAATTTGGAGTTATAGGTATTTTTTGATGTCAAATAAAAAAAACAAAAAACTTTAAATATTTTTTTTCTGGATAGGGGCCCTAATCACCTGAAGTTAAGAAATATACTGTACGACCTATTCTCATACCTACCTACAAATTTAGAAAAAAAACATAACGATTTCCACCACCTTTTTACCACATAAATTACCGAGACACAACATTTTTGTACATTAAACAGATATTACAGCCCTGAAGAGGTATAAAATTACCCATATATATATATATGATTTCTGTAAAAATTTCGATATTTTCTGTAAAATAGCACATGTATATTAGAACATAATTCCTATAACGACCTCGCCAAGTTTATGTCAGTATAATATTCGCAGGAGTTTGGGTTCGACCCGGTGACGCTGTGGCAGGCGGTGGTGGAGAGCGACTTCGGGCAGGAGAGGTTCCTCGACATGGAGCCCATGGACGCCATCCGTGCGAGACGGTTCCAGGCGGTGCCATACATCATCAGCCAGACGGAGGACGAGTTCTTCTGGTTTGGTTTCAGTGAGTATATAAATTATATGATTGGGAAACAGAAAAGGATTTGAAAATAAAAATAAAATGTATGTATGTAGGTATGTGTTTTTAGTTATATTGGTAATCGGCGCATTGATATTTATGAATGCGCCGATTACCTTACGGGGTGGGCAAAATCAACTGAACCAACTGAACGTCAAAGGACTTTCTGATTCACCGGTTTGTCGGTTGGCGTATAGAAGGTTAGATAATAATTTTAGAGGTTCGGCCAAACTTTAAAATTAGGAATCAAATATTGAATTGAAAGTGCGTTTTAAATATTATTGTAAAATTAAAGTAAAGTATCTTCACGCCCATATCCCCGAAGGGGTAGGCAGAGGTACAACAAGTGCACCCACGATTAGCCGAAGATACTGGTCCCACAAATGTGATAGGTGGCAAGCCAATCGCCAACCGGGCACTTTCCAATCCCGGGCAACTTTGTGTTTTTCAGAAAACTGAAAAAACACTTTTTTTTAAGGTGCCCGGGAATTGAACCCGGGACCTCATGTGGTCAACGCCAACCCTGGACCACTAGACCACAGATTACAAGATAATATAGAAATATTCGTATAAAAATATCCCACTAAATTCATGAATTCGATGCACCAAATCTTTTTTTATATATCATAAGATAGCAAACAAGCAGTTGGGTCTCCTGATGGAAAGAGTCAACCATCGTCTATAGACACCAAAGGTGTTAATGGTGTAAAGGTGGTATGAGAAAAATGTGAGGAGTAAAATCTACTGAACGAATGACCTCTTTACGTTTTTGGTGCGCAACTTTCTAATTTGGTGTGAGCAGTGCAGCTAGATCGTTTTGCGTCTGTTTTGACAATCGTACTTAAGGAGTAAACTCCAGTCGTGCGTCGGAGCTGACACACACAATTTTCTTAAACTATTTTTTTTATTACATAAATCCACATAAATCGAATAAATTGACATATCGAACAACGTTCAGTTCTGTGATAATTTGGAAGAAATGGCTAAACTGGCTTAAAAAAAGCTTGGTGTGCTCAGTAGAGCGAGACAGTACTTCTTGCTGGCTTATCGCTTGCAACTTTACAAAGCGCAAATTCGTCCTCATATTGAGTACTGTTCTCACCTCTGGGTGGAAGCTCCGCAGTATCAACTTCTTCCTCTTGATCGCATTCAGCGTAGAGCGGTTCGAATCGTTGACGACCAAGCTGCCTCCAATCGGCTTGTCTCCTTGGCTTTACGCAGAGATGTAAGTTCGCTTAGCATCTTTTACCGCATCTATCATGGAGAGTGTTCCGACGAACCGTTTAGATTGGTCCTTGATGATGCTGTTGAATTTCATCGTCGGACATCGCAGCAAAATTCAAAGTTCCATCCTCATCACCTCGATATCTGGAAATCCACAACCGTGTGATTCTCTAGGCACTTCTTGCCACGCACTACTCCTCTGTGGAATCAATTACCGGTGGGGGTGTTTCCGAACGCATACAACTTAGGCACCTTCAAGAAACGAGCATACTCCTTCTTAAAACGCTGGCGACGCAGCTGCAAGACTTTTGGTGATGTGGCTATCCATGGGTGGTGGTAATCACTTACCATCAGGTGAGCCTCATGCTCGTTTGTCCCTTTTTTCTAAAAAAAAAAGAAGGAACGTAATATTATCGATTCTGTATATTGGTGACTGCCGTCGCAGCTATTTAATGATGTATGTAATTTTTTGCCTGTTTCTTGTGATAAGACTGACAGCTTAACGTAACATATAGCCTGTTATACAAGCCACAAAATTGTCGATTGACGATTCCATCAACACCAGACTCCGAGCTGCCAATTTATGACGATAATCTTGAAAGTTATGCTTGTTACTGACCCTCGGCTTAGTGCGGCGTTCGGACTAAATATGGCGGGCGGAGTCGAGGCATTGCACTCCGCGTTAGAAATATTTGTTGTGGAGGCCGGCGAAGACGCGACAGCGTTGTCACAAAATAAGTAGGTGGGTGATTCTTCAATGTTGAGGATAATACGGTTCCAGGCAGTTTTCTCTTTACTGTTATAACTACGATGAAGAAAAACAATGTTTTCCTATTCCATTATTAGTTTTTTAACTATCAACAAGTAAAAGGAAAACATTTCTTATAATTAATTAACAAAAAAACGCAAAAATCTACTGAAAACGTCATTATTTCGCGTGTCCAGATCACCTGTTCTTGGCTATTTGGTCTTCTAAAATATTTAAATACCACTTAATAAAATTATTTATAGTAAAAAATTGTATTTAAAGGTCTATTGTTTCTGTTTCTTAACAATTTAAAGTATTGACTTAATTCTAAAATAGTAAAATACTCTTTCAAAAGTTTGTCACAAAAAAAGCGTCATTGTAAAAACAGGAATAGTTTTCAAATTTTTTCCACGATGATTGCAATTTTGGGGCATGTTTCGTGCCTACCGGATGCCCCTCGGTACTCTTCGGTTAGGCCACACACTTTGAACGGATTAGACAGGTCATATTTCTCTCAAGGTAAGCTTGAATATGGTTCTTCGAAATTTGTCATCTTTATAATCATTCTCCTTATTCACTTTATCGTGGTAAATAATATGTTCATTGATTTTATTCATGGCTTTATTTATGTATCGAACTGCAAATAACTCCCCATAGATATTTATTAGCTGTATCTAATCTTTTAAGACAAATTTCGAGATGTTTTCTGGAATTCGCCATTATTGCTGACATCATTATCCTGAAAATGACTGTTGAGAATAATGATGTATGGGTTAGAATAATGATTTGCGGATTTTGAACAATGACAAATGTTGAGAATAATGACGTCAATACAATTATTAGCATATATAACCATTAAAATAAAGTAAGCTGGTACATCAATTGATTAATTTTTTTCGTAATGTCTCTGCAGTTGTTTTGGGAAAAAAATCAGCATGCCTAGAAGTAAGGAATCCTATGAGAATCGTAAAGCCCAATATAAAATGTGTCAGAAACGGAGGTATCAACAAATGATTATTGATCTAGAACTGCTAGCCTTAGAACAAGTGAGAAGGCGACAGAATATAAAAAAAGAAAGAAGAGCGTAAACTGACGAGTATTGCTGCACCGCGCGATTTTTGCTTGCTAGGTTACGTCTAGTTATATAAGAACATATATAAAATAAGACTCGCTCATATCGAACAACGTTCATTTCAGCGGTCATTTGGGAGGAAAGGCTAACTTAGCCCCCAATAAGCTTGGTGTACTCAGCAGAGTAAAGCTTTATCCCAGTCCATCGCCTCCAACTTTACAAGACCCAAATTCGACCAGGCTAATTTGGCTTAACCCTTTGGCGTTGCGCAGAGATGTAGGTTCGCTCTGCATCTTTTACCGCATTCATAATGGGGAGTGTTCCGACGAATATTTCGGCTTAATTCCTGCCGTTAAATTCCAACATCGGACATCGCGTCAAAATTTAAAGTTCCATCCTCACCACCTCGATGCCTGGAAAACAACAACAGTGCGCCTTTGTCGGCACTGTTTGCCTCGCACTACTCCTTTATGGAATCAATTACGACTTGGGGACCTTCAAGAAACGAGCTTACTCATTTTTAAAAAGCCGACAACGCATCTGCAAGACCCCTGGTATTGCAGATGTACAAAGGTACTGCACTTACCATCAGGTGCAGTACCTTTGCTCATTGGCCCCCTCTACTACAAAATAAAACAATGGAAAGATTAATTAAGAAACTAAAAGATCAGCCCAAGCGAATCTTTCAGAATTGCCAACCCTTTAGGAGTAATTGCCCTTGCCAAACACATTAAATGTATATCTTCCTATGCCATCGGCAACGACAATATCAGTTAGCGCATGGTGGCTTCACTGCTCCCCGTCCTAACATATATTATCATTTTTTCCCTTTTTTCTAGCACTTTTCCTTAAGCCTAGAAGACAGCTCACGTCATTCCTTTTCCTAAAGTCTCAGCTCCTACTAATTTCTCTAAATATCGCCCTATAGCAATTCTTCCATATTTGTCCAAGATTTTGGACACTCAGTTTAGCCCTTACCTGCAGGATAGTAATTTGTTCAATCCGTATCAATCTGGTTTCCGTTCGGGGCACAGCACTGTTACTGCTATTGTTAAAGTCACTGATAACATAAGACATGCTATTGGTAATAAACAACCTACTTTATTGGTTTTCTTGGACTTCAGTAACGATTTTATCTCTGTGGACTTTGATGTGCTGCTTGGTACTCTTCGTTCGCTGAATCTTTCCCCTCAGTCTGTATCCTGGTTTGACTCGTATCTCTGAGATCGTTCTCAATGTGTTCATTTCGAGGATTCTTTCTCAGGTTTTAGTAAATTAACAGTTGGTATTCCACAGGGGGGGTGTTCTAGCTCCACTCCTATTTTTCGTGTTTATCAACATAACATCCAATGCCATGTCCTCCAGTTTTCATTCGTCATCATCATATGCGGATGCGGATCATATGCGGATGATCTGTAATCGTATCGTCCTTTCTCTGCTCCGGATGTTCTTGATGCAATCAGCGCTATATATGAAGATCTGTCGCGTATTCACTCATGAGCGGAGTCATCTGGTTTATTAGTAAATCCCAAAAGTTACAGTTTTTAATTATAGGTAGTGGTAGATCTCGTATATAGCAGCAGTGTTATACTGTATAGCAAATCAGCTAAAAATGTAGGTCAAATTATAAATGAAGATTTCTCTTGGAATGCTTATATATCAGAAGTATGCAAAATAGTTCATTCCACCTTTCATTCTATCAAACGTTTGCAAAGATTTCTTCCTTTTAAGACTAGAGTTATTTTAGTGCAAACATAAATCTTTCCTTTATTAGATTATGCTGATATTTGCTATCCTGATATCACAGAAGAAGGCCTGAATAAACTCGAGCGCTTACAGAATGTAGGAATTCGCTTTGTTTTTGGTTTTAGAAGATTTGACCATATTTCCAATTTCAGAACATAACTCACGTAGCTTCCTATGCGGGAGCGCAGAAACGCTCAGCAGGAACGCAGACGAGCTTTTCATCGATATTACAATCAAATCTAGTTGTTTTGATTGTAATATCGATGAAGTGTTTCCATAGGTATAATAAAAACCATATCCCAAATAATAACTGTAAGTACACTGAGAATATTAATCCAAATCCTGTCGTTTCATTATCTAGTACACATAAAGAAAAGAGCCGCGATCCAAATCTCAGAAAAATAAATATCCTTTCCTCCTATTTAACCAGTGTTATACTCTTAACAATGTTAAGTGTTATCTATTTCGATTTTATTTCTTTGAGCTGATAGTTATTAGTTAATATAATGTGATGCAGGATATAACAATTGAAAAATAATAAAAATGTTGTTATATTTTAATTATATACAAGAAGTTATATTTCTGTTCATCAATATGTAATTTTTTGATTAACATTATATTGTTATATTAATTACACAAGAATTTATGTTTGTGTTTATCAATGCGTGATTTTACGACTAAATATAATTATGTTGATTCTTAATATTTTGTTTTATTTTAATGATAAGTGCAATAAAACAGGTGTAAAATCATTATCCTCAACAAAAGTCATTTATCCTAATTAAATTGTCATTATTGTCAACAAGTCGTCATTGTATTTTTAAAATTTTTCGAATATCTCCCTAAATATTAATAATACAAAGGTGCCTCTTACTCCGATATCAAAGATTTGAATCAAGTAACAGTTCTAGTACTGATCACTTGTTGTGCCACGAGGTTTTTATTTTTTTCACCAAATCATTGAAAATATATTACGATCGAAGAATGACCCAGGTACAGAGTGCTAAGTGTGAGTTTTTGTTTTCGCATTCGATCGTGAGCGCGTTTGGAGTTTACTAGGAATTTGTATGTGATTTGTACAGCGCCACCTAGTGGTAAACTGGTTTCTCACGTTCAGTCATCTACTTGCTTTTCTATGATATAAAAAATTAGAACACTCGGGTCACGACATATTTACCGACACAACAATCAAAAAGACTGCAAGAAGCACTTGTATAAATACAAAAGTAAGAAGTATACATGTATTGTAATTGCAGATCCAGTGAGGAACAGCACGCTCCGAGAGCAGATGAACAGAGAGTGGGAGCGGGTGGCTCCGATATCATTGGTGCTCCCGCGGGCGCACTCCGCGGCGGCCGCGCGCCGGCTGCGGGCCGCCTACCTCCGGGACTGGCTGCTGGCCGACGACCACGCCACCGCCAGGGAACTTGGGAGACTGTACGCAGATGCCATTACTGCATTTCCTGTCCATAGGTAATCAACTACCATGGCTAAATAGAAAAAATAAGATTGTAAAAAACCAGCCAAGTGCTAGTTGGACTCGCGCACGAAAGGTTCCGTAACCTCTCTAGACAATTTTACACGAATCGATCGAACTCCAAAGTAAACAAATAATTTGCTTACTTAATATAAATAATAACTTCACATTAAGTTGAAACATTTTAAACTTAAAGAAGTCAAAATACCTAAGTATAGGTTTTACTGCTCTGAGTGCTAAGTGTGAGTTTCTCTTTTCGCATTCGATCGTGAGCGCGTTCTGAGTTTACTAGGAATTTGTATATGATTTGTACAGCGCCACCTAGTGCTAAACTGGTTTCTCACGTTTACCACTAGGTGGCGCTGTACAAATCACATACAAATTCCTAGTAAACTCCAGACGCGCTCACGATCGAATGCGAAAAGAAAAACTCACACTTAGCACTCTGTTGAGGTTTGTCTGAAGTTTGTACGTTTGTAGTGATTTTAAGTCGCTGGATTTAATTGAATGAAAACAAGAGCGGCTGGTTCTCATGGCGGTCCAAGCAGGTTCGTTTACTCCGCACAGCTCCTCCCCCGTAGGCGATAGCGTGATAATATGTAGCCTATATGTTGACCCGACCTATTAGTAATATTCATGCAAAATTTAAAGTAAATCCATGCAGTACTTTTTGAGTTTACCCCGGACATACATACAGACAAACAGACATATAGACAAACAGACAAAAATTCTAAAAATGATATTTTTGGCTTCGATATCGATTGTAGATCACGCCCCAAGTATTCTTTTAAAAAATATTCACTGTACAGTTTTGACTTTCCTACGATTTTATTATATGTATAGATTAGTGTTGCTAGTTAAATTTACATAGATTACAAAGAAGTCTATTAGTCTATTATACACAAAGGTTCTACATAGTGGTGTTGAGTTGCTAACATGCTCGAAGAACTATAATTGGTTATGATAATTTTTGTCACTTTTTTATTTTTGAAACGCTATTACTTTAGAACGCGATGATCGATTTTGTTCTTTCGAACGTGATTCAATGCAGTTTTTGGATTCTAAAAATATTATCTTGAGTAAAAATAGCCAATCGGGTTAAAAGCCTTGAACTTATGTCGAAAAATTTTTTTTTCCCTTTCAAGCGGTCAAGCCGTTCAATTATTTTATCGTGACTTGGTGGTGGTGAAGTTATACATCGTGTCACGTGGGTTTAGTACTAACGAGTGACCACTGACCAGTATCTACTATCACAATAACGTCAGTGCTCATTACTGTCGTGTTTGGAATTGGACGACAAACCTGTGCATAGATGTAGCCTTACATTCCTTCCAAATAGATAACCACGTTTCGTTAACTTGGTGTTTAATGTGATTTCATTCCATCAGGGGAATCAACTACTTGTTTGCTTCCGGCTACACCAACCTCCAAATCAAATCAATTCAGTTCAAAGCACTGAACCTATTGTATATATTTAAACAACCACACAAGTGCCAGTCGGACTCGCTCACGAAGGGTTCCGTACCATTATAGCATCATAGCAAATATGAAGGGGGATCCCCCCTTAATATATTTTTTTTTATACTCCTACATCACTAAGTATCTTCGGCTAATCGTGGGTGCACTTGTTGTACCTCTGCCTACCCCTTCGAGGATACGGGCGTGAAGCTACTTTTTATTTTATAGTATTTGTTGTTATAGCGGCAATGGACATACATAATTTGTAAAAATTTCAGTTTTCTAGCTATCACGGTTTATGAGATACAGCCTGGTGACAGACAGACAGACGGACAGACAGACAGCGGAGGCTTAGTAATAGGGTTCCGTTTTACCTTTGGTATATTGGTAGGTATGGAACCCCAAAAATGATATTGCAACTTCCTGCTCATACTGCCTGGACTGCTAGTTTCTGACAGGAGATGTCAAAGGTTGACATTGATGACCTGTCAGATGGCAGCAGTGTTGCAGTAGCAGCAGTAAACTAGAGCGCGGTATGTTGTCAGGTTGGCTAACCTGATGTGCCGGCACTCATCGCAGCCGGTGTGGTACTACGAGTTCAGCTACATCGGCAACCACAGCCACTATGAGGACCCGGAAACCAAGAAACCTGTTGGTAAATGTCTTTATTTATTTTCTAGCTGCTACTATGCAATTTGCGGCGGACGCAAGTTTTCAAGAAAAAGAGCTGATTAGATATTTTGTTCAGTTGGTGCTTTAACCTAAAAGTTGTTTTATCAAAACCATCATCATTCATCGAGTCGAATGAGTTTAGATTTTCAAGAAGTCTGAATTTGGCGGAACTCAATAGAACGCCATCAACCTCGTTTCAATCGGTCAACCCGTTCGAAAGTTATGAGATGTTTACATACATTTACCGCCCCGTTGGTAGAGTATTTAGCGACCCTGACTACGCAATCGACGGGACTCGGGTTCGATCCCCGACGGGGACAAGCATTTGTGGGCGGGGGCAAGCAGAATATTTGCACACCATATAATGGTAACATATGCTGGTATCTTTGATTAATTTTAATAACTTGTAACCATATTCTTGCAAATAAACACTTTTCATTTCATTTCATCATTTCATTTCATTTCTGTGATGAGAATAAATTTTTGTATTTCCGGGTTTGAGTGTTTATTAAATATATCCTAGTATTTATATGTATATGTATTTCTATGTATTAATATCGTTGACTAACGTTCATAACACAAGTAAATAATTTGCTTTGAGGTTAGATCAGTAAGTGTAATTTGTCTCGTGAATATTTATAATTTATATAGACACACTGGCGTCATCGTGATGTAGGTTGGAAATTTTCTTTAAAGATTCCGGACCCCAAATTGTTGACATCTGCCGAAAACTCGATGTTCGAAAATCGGGGTTAAATCAGAAATATTCCTATAAATACTAAAAACGTAGCAAGAAGTTAAAAAACCCTTGAAACAGACTCGGTAAAGGAGCTCTTACATTCGTATTCATAATGTTATAGGAAAAAAAAAGAATGAATGACATATGATGGCATAACATTTTATAATTTACAGTCAAACAGTGGTATCATTTTAAGAATGCCTCAAGTGTATGCTATCCGGTTACTTCATGTTAACAAATCAGTATCTATTCATCAGCTGCAGGTCACCATGACGACCTGATCTACCTGTTCACGCTCGGCTACCGGTTCCCGGACATCGGGCTGGAGGGACAGGACGCGACCCTCGTGGACCGCATGACTGCCATTTGGTATATCTTCGCCAGATACGGGTAATGTCAATTATTTTTTATATTTCAACGATTTTATTATATGTTTATGTATATCTATTATTTACGATTTTATTATATGTATATGTATGTATATCTATACATATAATAAAATCGTAGGAATGTCAAAACTGTACATTGAATATTATTTTAATCGATATTGAAGACAAAAATATAGTTTTTAGAATTTTTGTCTGTTTGTCTGTATGTATGTCCGGGGTAAACTCAAAAAGTACTACACGGATTTACTTCAAATTTTTCATGAATTACTAACAGGTCGTGTCAACATATAGGCTACATATTATCACGCTATCACCTACCTACCCCCCAAATTTTATTTCAGCAACCCAAACCCTCCAAAAGACGAGCCCCAGCAGGAGCTGAGAGACCTGCGGTGGCCCGCCATGACTCCTGAAGACCGCACGTACCTCCGCATTGGCAACGAGTTCTCACTCAACAAGAACCTCTTCGAAGACAGGTTCCAGCTGTGGGAACAACTGTACCCAATACAATACTGAATAAATCATTACCTTATAATAAAAAATGGTAGTTATGTAAAATATTTGACGAGTGTATTTTATTAAAAATTTATCGTTTAAAGTTTCCATTCTTTTTTTCAAAGTGAACCTTAACAGTTTGTCCTAGTGATCGTTACTGCGAAACCAGGCTTTTTTAGGTGAACAGACTGTTCAGCCAGAGTTTAAGTAAGGTAAGAGCCCGTTCTAAAGGTGTCTCCTGTGAGACCGAACCTCAGCTTAGGGTAGTACCTTGACGACAAGTGGGGGAGTAAGTGGCATCAAAACTTCGACTCAATAACTCTTGACTGGGGTCCGAGTGCTGGTGGGCCGAAAAAGCGAACCGAGTCGCCTCCTAGCGGTGACGCTAGCGTGAATGTTGACTCGTTATAAACACCTGCAAAGATTTATTGTATAATGCTGGGGTCACACAACGGGAAACATCAGTGTCCAATTTCGCGATACATATGGCGTTAATTATAAACGCGTTAAATTTTATTATATGAATATATTTTATTAGTACCAAACCAAGAAAAAATAAGTTGAAACTTTTGAGTTTCGGATCCCAGAAAAAAGGCTCTGTTCGTATAATCTTGAGAAATGCAATTACTTTGTCGTTACTTCACTCGTGCGTGCTATGGCCACAGAATACTGCTATGGCACGACGTATTTAACGACGACAAACACATGCGACCCCGTCGTGCTCATGGTGCACAATTCCACCACAGAACACAGGAATTCCATATTCTGGTGCACACTCACGTAAATACTAGTGTAGCCCCGTTGGTCGAGTGGTTAGCGATCCTGACTACGCAATCAACGGGGCTCGGGTTCGATCCCCGACGGGGACAAGCATTTGTGTGATGAGCATAAATGTTTGTATTTCCGGGTTTGGGTGTTTATTAAATATATTCTGGTATTTATATATGTATTTCTATGTATTAGTATCGTTGACTAAGTCCCATAACACAAGCAAATAATTTGCTTACTTTGGGGTTAGATCAGTAAGTGTAATTTGTCCCCTGAATATTTATTTATTAATTAATTCTCGCGCTTATCTTTTTGATGAACCGTCCTACCGCCACTTGACAATGTGAATGCCATTGTCAAATTATTGCGTTACGTCGTGTCTACAATTTTGTTAAAAATCCATCATCGTAATAATTAACGGTAGTGTAGTTTCCGGTTAGTGTAGTCCCAGCGTAAGTATACCGTGTAAAGACCTTTATACGGTCGTTAACGAAAATCCTGTCCGAGTGCTAAGTGTGAGTTTTTCTTTTCGTATTCGATCGTGAGCGCGTTTCGAGTTTACTAGGACTTTGTATGTGATTTGTACAGCGCCACCTAGTGGTAAACTGGTTTCTCACGTTTACCACTAGGTGGCGCTGTACAAATCATATACAAATTCCTAGTAAACTCCAAACGCACTCACAATCGAATGCGAAAAGAAAAACTCACACTTAGCACTCCGATTGCATAACGTATTGTGTAGTAGCTTAATACAATTACATATTATGTTATTATTTTGTGGACATAGATAAATACATTTCCCCCGATTAATTAATCTTAAGTGATTTTCCAACTATTACTATAACAAATAAATGATGGCTAAATATTGCGCTACTACGACATCAAAACGCCGCCGCCGATTCGACTTGATATTGTCCAGTTAATTTTAGGGAAATCTAAGGATAAATATGAGTACTTTAAAAGAACATTAATATTTTTATTTACATAAATAGAATCATGTCATTTTATTGATAATGTCATCGACCTACCTGTTTTGTTACATACTGCATATGAACATGATAACAAAATACAACGTACTTACAATTACGATATTAAAAGATTATAATGACGCCGTTCCTTTTACAGGGTTGCTGAGAAGCAGGTATTTTACAAATACCACCTGAGTATGTTACAAAGTACTCTGCGCAGGCATAATTTAGGATCGCAATTTTCTTTTCTCGATATAGATGACGTACATAATATATAGCACTAGCTGACCCGATCAGCTTCGCCCTTCCCCTTCAGGCGTAGATTTTTGAAAAAGGAAATAGTCTATGTTTGACCCCGGATCTTCAAGTATTTCCATGTTAAATTGCATGAAAATCCGCCACAGCCGTGAAAGCGTAACAGACAGACAGAGAGACTTTCGCATTTATAAAATTAGTATGGATACACTTATGCACAAACTTTTTTGTACATAAATAATTTGAAAATTGAAGTAAAATATTTCATGGAAAAAGGTTCTAAACACACTTAAAGATAAGGTATGCAGAGTGATCTCTTAAGTACGTAATATTTTTATCGCAGTATACTTGCAGCATCCGGCTTCCCATTTTCTATATCGGCGGAATGCGTCAGATCTTCACACAATTTAAATGGGACCACACGGGGAGTATGCCCTCGTAAACAAATAAAAGAATTTTCAAAATCGGTTCCAAAATGACCGAGTTTAGAGATAACAATAAAAATAACACAGCCGAATTGATAACCTTCTCCTTTTAGGAGGTGGTTAAAAATGATAACGTGTAGGTGGATACCAGTCGAGCATAATCATACATGTAGCTCCATCTATATTATTAAGTAGAAAACATTCTATAGTACCTATGAAATAACTACATATATTACAAAGCACTCTATGACTGGTTATCCGGATCAATAAGACGCTCAGGTTCACCATAATTTAAATGGGACCGTAGTGTAAGTATTTAAAAATATGCTACCTATCTGTCTACATAACCGAAACGACAAATAAAATCTTCAAAAAACCGACAATCGTAATTCGTAATCGTCGGTTGGTTGGTTCAATTCATTGTAGTTCATATAAATACCGACAGAGGGTGCGTAAACAAATTTTCATAATTTATTAGGCAGAGGATTATTTTTTTGCGCAGAGCAATCAAAGTTTTATTTTTTAAAAAAAAACGATTATAATATGGAACTTATTATTACTGAGCTTAATCTGATCTCGTTTTTAAAGATATTTAATACGAATAGCTCTAAATTTATGGGTAGTACCTATGTTATCAATACTCCAGACGAACGAGGAGGTTAATCTAGGTAGGTTAATTATAAACCTATTATTAATTTTCAGCGACCGAAATCCCGTGTCAACTTTGTTGTTGCTAAGCCGACTGGCCTCGCTCGAGTGACTCGCCTTATAGTCTAAGATCCGACCGCGTGATTTATACGTTCATATGTTTGATTAATAAAATATAATTTTTATCGATATTTATAACTAAACCAATGCAGATCCGCAAAGGTGGCCATCCAAATTTGGCCGCAATTAATTTTAATTAAAATGTAATTAATTATTTATTTTTGAACAATTACGTTCACTTGTAATTGTTAAAAAATATATTTCATTAGAAAGAAATATACCTGAGATACCGAGAAAGTTCAAGGTGCCATCCCTCACGTGGCCGCAACCTAATGTCAGCCAGGTGTAAACAGGTATAATTTCGTTAAATATATACGTTCATAATGTATTATCATGTTATACATACCAAATTGAAGATTAATTCTTTCCCTACATGATGAGATATAGGTGCCTATGCAAAAATGCCCGCAAATAGTGACTGCCAACGATTAAAGATAAATAAAAGCGAGAGAAACTTAAGATAAACACCGCATGTCGAATAAAGATAGAGCATGCCAGCTGCTTGTCGTTTTCATGCTACTGCGCATGCGTCCATAGATAAGGTGCTCAACTAGTAGCTCGCGTATTTGCTTGGAGTTTAAAATACTCCAAAAATTGAGCAGTAAAAATAATATGTCATAATAATTAATCTACCAAACTAGTGTTTTCAATATTTTTTTAATTATATTCAACTAAAACAATATTTTTTAACTGTGAAACGTCATTTTAAATATAAAATTTATCTTTTAAATAAATTTTGTTTTATTACAATTTTTAACAATATTAAGTTTCGTTTACTTTCGGTCTTCATAAAAAATGTCATAAAAATTACTATCCAAACCAGTGTTTTTAATTTTTTTTTTAATTATATCCAACTCAAACAATAACTTAGAACTGTAAGACGTTAATTTGAATCTATATTAAAATTTATCTTTATACACAAATGTTTTTTTTATTTTTATTTAATACACTTTTCAAATGATACATCACTAAAGTTAAGCACTTCTTTCTTTTCATTACACAACAAAAAATACTTCTTCATTTTATTCTTACGTTTTAATAACGTTAAGAATGAAATATATCAATATTAATATTAACAAAGTTTTATAATTTTGGACTTGAAAAAAAACAACGTGGCGCATAAGACTGTCAAAAACATATGATTGCAATATTCAGTACGGTATTTAGTTGAGCACCTTATCTATGGACGCATGCGCAGTAGCATGAAAACGACAAGCAGCTGGCATGCTCTATCTTTATTCGACATGCGGTGTTTATCTTAAGTTTCTCTCGCTTTTATTTATCTTTAATCGTTGGCAGTCACTATTTGCGGGCATTTTTGCATAGGCACCTATATCTCATCATGTAGGGAAAGAATTAATCTTCAATTTGGTATGTATAACATGATAATACATTATGAACGTATATATTTAACGAAATTATACCTGTTTACACCTGGCTGACATTAGGTTGCGGCCAAGTGAGGGATGGCACCTTGAACTTTCTCGGTATCTCAGGTATATTTCTTTCTAATGAAATATATTTTTTAACAATTACAAGTGAACGTAATTGTTCAAAAATAAATAATTAATTACATTTTAATTAAAATTAATTGCGGCCAAATTTGGATGGCCACCTTTGCAGATCTGCATTGGTTTAGTTATAAATATCGATAAAAATTATATTTTATTAATCAAACATGTGAACGTATAAATCACGCGGTCGGATCTCGTACTATTACCTCCAAGCCCGTCTTTCAAACAGCTGAATTAATATATTTGCGCACAAAATTCAAATGTTAACAATGGATGTGTTCTTGGATTGTGATTTCAATGTATGTGTATAGACTTCTAACAAAATTGACAGATGGCTTAACTATGATTATGATTACTGCTTAACTATGATGATTATTAGACTATGAGACTTCTAACAAAATTGACAGATGGCTTAACTATGCTTATGATTATGGCTTAAATATTATGATTATTAGACTATTAGACTTCCAACAAAATTGACAGTTTGCTTAACGATGATTATGATTATGGCTTAACTATGATGATTATTAGACTATGAAACTTGTAACAAAATTGACAGATGGCTTAACTATGCTTATGATTATGGCTTAAATGTTATGATTATTAGACTATTAGACTTCCAACAAAATTGACAATTGGCTTAACTATGATTATGATTATGGCTTAACTATGACGATTATTAGACTATTAGACTTCTAACAAAACTGACAGATGGCTTAACTATGCTTATAATTATGGCTTAAATATTATGATTATTAGACTATTACACTTCCAACAAAATTGACAGCTGGCTTAACTATGATTATGACTTAACTATGATGATTATTAGACTTCTAACAAAAGTGACAGATGGATTAACTATGCTTATGATTATGGCTTAAATATTATGATTATTAGACTATTAGACTTAAAACAAAATTGACAGTTGGCTTAACAATGATTATGATTATGGCTTAACTATGATAATTTTTAGACTATGAGACTTCTAACAAAATTGACAGATGGCTTAACTATGCTTATGATTATGGTTTAACTATAATGACGACTTATAATTTAACACGTGTGTTGTTTACGTGTTTACAAGTTTACGAGTAATAGTCGCAAATTTATGTATCTATTTACTTAGGGAAAGTAAAAGCGTATACCTATATCTGACATTAGCATTGAGAAGGTGATGTATAAACCAATGAAAAAACCCTCTTCGTCCGCATTGTTGTGATGGCCAACTACGGAACCCAGCATTAAGCGAGATCTGACACACACGCAGTCAGTTTTTATACTTTCAAGTCCTGGACTGTTGGAACCACACAGAACTTTTTATTGCTATAGATATAATTAAAAAAAATTAGTTGTTATTTTAAACACGCTCTATTAATTATGGAAGGGTAGGTATTTCCCAAGGTTAAACGCTATCGCGCAGGCGTTACATTCTTACCCCCTTACAAGTGACATAGTGATGTGTTATCAATGTATACCGAATCGATATAACATTTTTTATTTGTAAACTTTATATCTTAATTTAAGCATCCTCGTGGTCTAGAGGTTAGCTCATTCAGCTCAGATTAAGAGGTCCCAGGTTCGATCTGCGGGTCGGGTGTAAGGCCTTAAATTTTTTATAGGTTTTTCTCGAAAAATCTAAAATCGGCAGCAGTTTTAACATTAAATTATTTAAATAAGGTTAACACTAAAGTATGCACATAGATAACCGGAACAACTACCGAAAGAAAACTCGATAAAGAATCATATAAGAATTTCACACAACGACGGCTGTGATAGGATCTGAATTTAGAAATTTCCGAACGATGCAATTCACTCGATCCGCACTATCTACTTTTCCATTATAATTTATTTATTGTAATATGCGTACATATCCTGGTCTAGGATCCGAATTAGACTATCAATATACCATTTTCAATATTTTTTTGTATAAATAACGTACAAACGTTCGCATTTAGCAAAAATATGTTATTTTCATATTATTACACACTTCTTTTTTATTTGAAAATTAAAAAAATAGAAATGGTACGCACATAATTATTTATAGTAAAATATGTGTATTAACTTAGCTCGCACGTAAGCGATTCTTGTTAACATCCCGCTACAAATGTAGAAAAGGAAGTTACTGATTTTACCCCTACTTTCAAAAATCGAGTTTTCATCAGATCTCGACGATTTGAGGTCCTAGAATACTTTTTCCGACTATTTTCACAATGACTTAAGTATGTCTGTACGTATTTATATATGCATGTGTGTATGCGCGTGTGTGTGTGTGTGTGTGTGTGTGTGTGTGTGAACATCTCATAACTTTCGAACAGCTTGACTGATTGTTGATGGCATTCGATTCATTTCTAGGATTTTGGAATCATTTCGGCTTAGGAGATATTGAGAAATTTTGAAAAACCCAAAAATAAGTATTAGCGAAACAGTATTTTTAATATAACTTCCAGATTAATGTACTGATCGAGTAAAAAATCTAATCAGCTCTTCCTAAAAAAACTGCGTCTAGTGCATAAATTGTATCAAAATCGGTTTATCCGCTCGGGAGCTATTGTTGATGAAAAACGTTGAAAAAACTTATTTCGACTTAACCTTGAGATTTATTTACCAATCATTTTTGACCTTATACAACATTTTAGTGATAAAAAAAAACTACGCCAAACATAGTTTCAAAACACAAAATCAAATCAAGTTTTTCAAATATTAATATTTTTTTATTTACAGCAAACTTACTTAATTTTTTAATAAATAACTTTCAGATACCGATAGATTTAAAGATCTTGTAAGTTTTTTTTCTCTAAAAAAACTGCGTCAAGTTGGATCAAATCGGTCGATTTATTTGAGATTTGTCAATAATGAAAATTATGTAAAAAAATGATATTACTTCCACATTTTTCAACATATGAATTATGTAGCTAAAACATTTTAGAGCTCGAATTGCATTGAATGTCATTCGAAAGATCAAAATCGATTATCGTTTCCAAAAATACAGCTTTTCAAAAATGAAATTTTGAGGGCTGAATCACCTTCGTCCGCAGGAGAACACCCGGAATTCTGTATCCCTACACATGGCCCCTGTGGGGTGCTAAACAGGTGATATGGTGGGAGACATATGTCAAGGCTATAAGGACCACCTATCAGCTGTCGACGTGGCGCTAAAAGTCCGTTTTCCGTCACGTTAACACTGATATAGCTTTAGTGAAGATGGGTCGAATCAGTTGCACCTACACAATCTGGACGATCTGATACACACTGACGTTGATGCATCTGGAGACTAGTCATGGAGGGTAGCGGGATCCGAGGTACGGTGCACCGCTGGCCGACTGCTAGTCATTAGGGGGGCCTAGTAGCGTGCTAGCCACATGTGAAAGGCTGCCCCGCCAATTAGCGAAAAATTCAAAAATGCGCCATGGACATTTTGGGGGGGAGGGGGGGGGGGGAGGGCGCGGTGTGTGCGCGTACGTCCATGACGACATCTGTTTTCGGCGTCTCCGGTATTTAGAAGACCCCCGCTTCTCCGTACTATGGATACAGGCCTAGAGAAGCTTCTCTATGCCTGTGTCTACTGAGCGCACAGCGGAGACCAGGAGACGATCAGACTTACAGAGTACCTAAGTGAGGCGGCGGATACTGCTCAACACAAATACCCTTCCGCTCACCTAATGCTTCTGGGGGATTTCAATGCCCAGTATCAGGAGTGGCTATACCAATACCAGTGCACTGACCTTGCTGGGAGAGAGATGCGTAAACTCGCTGTAGCATTAAATCTCACCCAGCTGGTTCAAGGAGCGATACGAGATCCTGAAGTTAAGAGCCATACAGCCAATTGCTTGGATCTTCTTCTGACTACGGATCCAGACCGCTACTAGGTGGCGATTTCCTTGCCCCTTGGCAGCCCCGATCACTGTCTGGTGAAATCTGTATCTGTCTATACTCGCCGCCCGATCTCAGTCCTAAGGGCTCTCGGCGCGTGTGGCGATACAAGTCAGCAGATTGGGACGAGATGCGTTCCTTCTTTACATCTTATCCCTGGAGGCCTGCCTGTTTTTCTTCTGAAGACTCTTCGGCCTGCGCGGATGCTGTGACAGATGTGTTGCGGCAAGGAATGGAGTATTTTATTCCTTTCTCCGACGTAGCCATGTCCAGTAAAGTTCAACCATGGTTCAGAACCGATTTTAGACGCGCTGAGGCGCTAAAGCATGAGGCATATCTGGCTTGGGTAGAGGCTCGACACCGCAAGGCCAAGGATGTGTCGGAGAAAAAGAAAGCCTTCAACCGGGCCGCCAAATCCTGCAAAACGGCTCTACTGAAAGCTCGATTTGACCATGTCAGCCGTATTGGGAACAAACTGGCTTCATACCTCTCAGGTAGTAAAACCTTTTGGTCCCTGGCAAAGTCATTTGAATCGAATTTCTGCCGCTCCTCACTTTCTCTACTGCTGAAACTGGTTGGGACTCTGGCTCACACTGCCGTAGAGAAAACGAATCTGTTCGCTACTCTATTCTCGGAAAACTCGCGTCTGGATCCCACCAACGCGAAACCGCCCAGTCTACCTGGATGCGAGGAACATGCCGGAAATTCGCATCTGTCAGACTGAGGATCTTAAAACGCTGCGGAATCTGGACGTGAACAAAGTCAGTGGTCCTGATGGGATTCCAGCCACAGTACTGAAAACGTGTGCGCCTGAACTCGCTCCTGTGTTGACATGCCTCTTTCGCCTTTCGATGACGACTAGAAAAGTGCCGAAATCATGGAAGCTTGCCAACGTGCAGACTGTGCCCAAAAAAGGAAGTCGTGCCGACCCCTCCTACTATAGGCCAATTTCAGTCACGTCCATACTCTGCAAGTATATGGAGCGTGTACTGAACAGCAGACTAATGGCACACCTATAAGCGAACGATATACTGAGTAACCGCCAATACGAGTTTCGCCGAAATCGGTCCATTGGGGATCTTCTAGCGTATGCCACCTATATTTTGAGCTCGACCATCGAGAAGCATGGTGAGGCATTAGCTGTCTCCTTTGATATCTCGAAGGCCTTTGACAGTTTCTGGCATGATAGTCTTATTGGCAAGCTTCCATCGTATGGTCTGCCTACTGGTCTCTGCGCCTGGATCTCAGATTTTCTGAAGGGCCGGTCGATTAGAGTAGTCGTCGACGGCTGCTCATCCGACCAAATGGCTATAAATGCCGGAGTCCCTCAGGGATCAGTTGTCTCCGCAACTCTATTCCTGCTACACATTAACAATCTGCTGAAGCCGACCAAATGGCTATAAATGCCGGAGTCCCTCAGGGATCAGTTGTCTCCGCAACTCTATTCCTGCTACACATTAACAATCTGCTGAAGCCTCTATGGGTATCTCGTCCCAATCTATTGATTGATTGAGACGTATCTATGGGTACGCAGATGATAGCACTGTTGTGGAGAGTTACGTATCCAGTGCGCGGGCCAGTACAGCACAGATCCGGTCTCTCAGAGAGGCAATGGTCGATCGTATGAACCCGTCCTTACAGGCAGTCTCCGATTGGGGCGATGCTAATCTGGTCAAATTTAATGCAACTAAGACCCAGGCGTATGTGTCTATTCTCCGCTAAACGAAGTGCGCTCCATCTATCTCCGTCTTTTCAGGGTGTGGCCGTGCCGATAACTGACCATCTCGAGATCCTTGGTATCACGTTAACGCCTACTCTCAACTTTGGTCCGTACATCGACTCTAAAGCCCAAGTTGCCTCAAAAAAGCTTGGTATTCTGGCGAAGGTGAGATAGTATTTCAGTCCGGGACAGTTGCTCAACCTTTATAAAGCACAAGTCCGTTCGTGCATGGAATACTGCTCTCACCTCTGGGATGGATACACTAAATACCATGGATGGAGACACTTGAGGCGATAGGGAGGCGTGCCAAGAGGCTCATAAACGACGATGATCTGGTAAACAAAAAACTCCAGAGCCTCGCTTATCGCCGCAGAGTTAGTTTATCGGTTTTTATCGAAACACTTTGGAGAGTGCGCTGCGGAATTAATTACACGACTTAATTCCGCCACCCCCGTTTTTCTATCGATCGTCGAGGCGCACAGATTCTAGGCATCGTTATATGGTGGACGTTTTACGTACCCGGACAAAGTGGTTTGACTCAACATTCTTCATTCGAACCGCAAAGGACTGGAACATACTTCCTGAGTATGTGTTCCCGGGCGAGTACAATCTGGGGATCTTCTAGCTTCTACCTTCTAGGGAAGCGCATTCCATCTTAGGCCTCATCTTAGCTTACCATCAGGCGAGATCGAGGTCAAGCGCTTACCTATCGATAATAATTTTAAAAAAAATTACCGACATTTATAAGAAAATTTATGTTATTGAAATCTAAAAAAATTTTTGCTTAAGTATAGATTTTGTTCCGTTGTGCTCAAAAATATTTCTCAATTTAGCGGAAAGTTTCAGAGATGGCCCACAGAGTAAACCGATTAAGATTTTTTTATATCATTACATAGTATAAAACAAAGTCGCTTTCTCTGTCTGTCCCTATGTCCTTATGTCCCTATGTATGCTTAAATCTTTAAAACTACGCAACGGATTTTGATACGGTTTTTTTTAGTAGATAGATTGATTCTTAAGGAAGGTTTAAGTGTATAAACCTTTCCGATATTCCCACGGGAACAAAAGCTGCGCGGGTGAAACCGCGGGCAGGTCGCTAGTACGTATATAAAAGATAACAAACAAGCAGATGGATCTCCTGATGGAAAGATAAACCATTGTACATAGACACCAAAGATGGACCTTTAACATCTTTGGTGTCTATATCTTGCTGCACGGTGCGTTGCTATTCGTGTGGCGGGATGGCAATGCCATATGTACACGTTTACCGACTACCTTACCCTCCAAGTCGGAGTACGATAATGTCAAGCATTAACGATATTGTGGCAGGAATAAGTACGTCTGTGGTACCAAAAACCCGGGCAAGACGTTGACGAACTTTAGAACCTAGTAGTCACGGTAGTAGTAACACAAACAACCCATCGATCGCCTTTTACGATCTGCTTGGCAGAACGGCAGTTGATCTATTCTTCAAAGGAGCCCGGACCAACTTGGGGGAAATGTTCAATTATTTACATAATATTACTAGCGGCGCGGTACGTGCTTCGATACTTATAAAGTGAAATAATAAAAATGTGACAAATGAAGAACAATTTTGTGCAAACTTCACACAAACCATCTACTAAATAGTCCGAACAAAGCCTAAGCATTTGGTTTGGATAGGTAAGCCCGTTCTTGAGTTATAAAATTACCAAGAAAAGTTTTTTTTTATATCATAAGATAGCAAACAAGCAGATGGGTCTCCTGATGGAAGGAGTCAACCATCGCCTATAGACACCAAAGATGTTAATGGTGCGTCGCTATCTTGTGGCGAGGTCTAATGCCACATGCATAAGTTTACCGGCTACCATACCCTCCAAACCGGAACACGACAGTAACTGTAAGTAAGTGGCATTGATTTTTATATATATAGATAATATTTAAAATGTATGCACAAATAAATATATCGGTAGATTTAATGCAACATGGCATTGACTGGTTCAAATGAGAACAGAAAATTGGTGTGCACAGAAAAATTTTTGTCCAGTCCAACCATATATTGAAATAATGAATAGTTTAAAATTATTAAAGATTAATTATCGAATAAAATTCATGCTGAAAACATAATAAAAACTTGGAGTAACAAATAGGTTTTAATTTTAAAGCCTTAAAAATCACAGTCGCATATCGATATTTAACGCACCTATCACTAGTCTCCCCGCACCACGTACGTCAGCTTAGATACGGTTCTAAAGCCGGTGTCACTTGCGCGCGCTCTACGGTCTACGCTGTGACGAGTTATAAAACAATAACTTCGCTACCTGCCTAGGTACCTATATACCTTTAAAAACTATAGGTGAGTGAGATTTATGATTGCATTATAATCAATGAAGTACAGTATGTAATCATCGTTTGCATATTTTAATCTTTGGTGTGATTTTTATTAGACACCGCTACTAAGTTCTCGAGTACAAACTGGCGATACACTGGTGGAGAGAACCGGATATGGGAGGTAACTTATTTTCTTTGTTACAATATGTATGTAGCTATTATTTACGATTTAAAGTAGAAATGGTAAGAATGATTTTATTTTGCTCATACAATTATTTACCTACATTTCTTGATTACCTATGACAATTGTGAATTGACAGACATTTTACAGTGTTCAGTGTTGCCATTACAGAAATTATAAATAATTCCAAAATCTACAAAATCTTATATAAAATAATAATTAATTCAATATTTGTATACAATAAAATGAAAAATTTTCTACATCAGTAATTCGTGCACCGAATTCGTACTAAAATATAAATGTTACATAATATTTATGCTCTAGATACTTGTTAAAAACATACATTGGCGCCACAAGTGCTGTTAAATGTCTCAAATAATAATTATCCTTTAGAATATGTCCAATGGTTAAATCGTCCTATATGCAACCAATACTAGCTAAAATCTGCGATTTAAGTCATGGTAATCTTATTATTTCATTTACTGCTAAGCTATTTGTCGCTACAAATTATATATCTTCTTTAACAATTATAAAAGTAATTTTTTATTTGTATACAATAATTATGCAGAACAGTAACGATAAACTTTATCCCTATGTTAGTAATTCGTTCACTGGATTTGTATAACTATAAATCTTATATTTATTTTCTAATGCTTGTTAAAAGACACATGTTGGCACCACAAGCGCTACACTAAATATTACACAAAGAACTAAACTAAACATATAAATAAAATTGAAGTCTGTGCTTTCTAAATAACTGGGTTTTTTCAAGGGCAATGTGCTATTTTTATGATACTAATACCTAAACCATTTTTCTAATTTCTGTCTGTCATTTTTTTTTGAACGGGGCAACTGGAATGACCGCACCAGTTTTGATGAAACTTCCACTGAAAGATAAAGGAGTTTATAGGGTAAGACAAACGCTCCTTTTTACCCGAGTCGGCAAAGGGCAGTAATGATTTTCATCACGCAAATGAAGTCACGAGCTAATTGCATTTGTATTTAATAAATACTTAAGAAAATAGACGTTCTGTTATTTTGTAAAGCATCTGGCAAGTTGCAAGTAAAGGTTAAATGTGTCACTAGCATCGCTATTACTACTACAAGAAGGCTAAGAAAGAAAACGCGTATTTAAAAATAATCATAATATGATATTTCATATTTAACAAAGTGCGGTTTTAACTGTGAACTCACGTTTTAATGGATTCCTATTTAACGACTCCATGATTCAGGTTGATGCTTACTAAGGTTAAGCATTATTTATAATTGCTAAGTCACCATGTTGGAATCCATTTTCTAGTATCGGGTGAACGTGATGGATGTGCAGCGTCACGAATGTGGCGCAGCGCGTGCGGTACGCTGGTGGCACCAGCTTCAGATGAAGCCTGGCAGCAGGTGGTTAACGCTTCACCGCCGGACTCTATGTGGCACTCGCTTAGAAACTGTGTCTCTTATCAGGTGAGAACTTAAGACTCATTACATAGATAAAAGGGCAAAATATGCTTATTGTTAAGTCTGATTTTATATAAAAAAATCATAATCTCGTCTACGGTCTTTACATAATGTGTCATCTTTTGATGACTTTTTGCTTTCCCATAATAGATTAAACTATTTTTCAGGCCGGCGTGTGGCAGAACCTCCTCATGAAAGGCATCACTGACGTGCAGCAGCCGGCCGCTTTCAAGTTGGCTATGGTGCTGAGACACACGCCTTCAGAGCTGACCATACGACTCTTGTCGGACTTGTTACGTTTACATCCGCAGTCGGTTAGTACTCCAACCATCTTTATTACAAAAGTAGTCGTAAGGCTGACGGTGTAATCCAATATGAGTCGCTAATGGTGATGTGACCTCAATAAATAATCAAAAAAACAATTCCTTTATGTAACAATGAATAAGCGTTTACAATACAGTTACAATTTTAAATACAAATTAAAAACTCCCCGAACCTATGAAATATTTGCATATAAATAAATTTAAAAAAATATGTTTACTAACATTGTATTTTTTTCTCAGATGGTTGAAAGATAAGAAACCCTGGGATCAATTGCTTCTGATACCAATTTTATAAGATTTTTTTAAGAAATAATTATTGTAATATTATGATACGTTACCTAATTATAAAAAAAAGACAATTCCACTAAGTTTTTTCCGCTGAATATTTTGTGTGTGGCTGTGTTCCGATCTATTAAAAACTCGGCAAAAGGGTCATTCTAATAAACCTGATGTTTGTTTTTTTTATTTTATTTCGATTGCTGCAATTCGATTTTCAAGCAATACATATGCGTAAGTTTTACCGGTTTTCATATTGTCATTTTTAGATCGAATTTAATTGCGTCTTCCGTCTTCAACACGAACGGTTACTTCTTAGACCACACGAGTTGAACTGGTGATTCAACTTGTGAAATTTAATGTTTAAAATATCTTAAAGTCCAGTGATTTTGGTAGATCGGGTGAAATAAGTTTACTAACCACTACAATGTTTCGCTTCAGAATGCGGCGTCCTAGCGTTTAGTTGAATATTTGTGGAAGCCCTAATAAATATAATAAAAATTGTATGAAGTTTACTTTTTTTTTATTCTATACTAGCTGTACCCGTGATTTCTTTCGCGTGAAAAACGTTCGAAAGTGAAACCCACATAGTTCCCGTTTCCGTAAGATTTCCGGAATAAAAACTATCCTATATCCTTTCTCGGGTCTCAAACTATCTTTATACCAAATTTCATCTAAATGGATTCATAGGTTTAGGCGTGAAGAAGAGACAGAGAGAGTAACTTTCGCATTTATAATATTAGTATGTATGTGGGAAATTGGGATAAATTTTTTATTGTTTTTTGGGAATTTTCGTCAAAAGACATTGGCAACCCTGAATATATGTATCGGACCATGAAATATTAGGTATAGGTAGAGTTAGCACTCGTATTAATCACTTGAAACAAATACCTACGTTATATCTCATTCTCTGAGGTCTCGCCATCTCTTTTTATACAGCTTTGTGTGTGCAGTGTTAGAAAGAGAGGGTGAGACTGCAGAAGATGACGGCAGTATTTAAAATTGTGTTTCAAGTAGGCATTAGAAGTGTTGCCTCCAGATATAATATAACTTCATGTATCGGACAGCAAGAGCTGACGGCGTACGCGCTGGCGCTGCTGACGGACGACGAGGCGTGGTGCGGCACGTGCGGGGTGACAGGCGTGCCGGGCGCCGCGCCGCTGCGGGACCTGCGCCTGTTCGGCGACGCCGAGCTCGCCGTGCTGGCCGCCGGCCGCGAGGAGTACGATGCGCACGCCAAGCTCGTGCGCGCCGAGTACTCCAAGCTCACGCACCACAATTACGTCGAGCTCCGGATCAAGGTAACCACACATTATATACCACACGATGTAACAGCACAATGTCAACGTCGGTATGTTCGCTATTCATAGAATTTTTGTAAATGCATAGTCTGGGCTTTTATAAAAATTGCAACATCGCTCATTAAAAACACCGATATCAGGACATCGATGTTTTCTAGAGTAAAACTTAGATGTTAAAAGCATCGGAGTTTAGGAACGATATATCGATGTCGATTATGGTCGACGTTTTGACATACAAATTACTTGTATGTCAAAACGTCGTTACTTATATTGAATATTTTGTTGTGTACTTGAGTGCGGGAGAAAGATGGTACTACGATAAAACATAAAAAAGACATCGGTCATGAAGAACGATGTATCGTCGATGTTTGGGGTTTCAGCACCGATGTTAAAACATCGATGTTTATGAACGATATATCGATGTTTGAACAATCGATGTATCGTTTGCATCCCTACCTATGATAAATATGGAAAAAAAGTCTTACAGTAGTCGCATGTGATGTGTAATATCTTACATCTAAGTGATTAATTAAGTAGGTAAAGAAAGAAAGAAAGAAAGAAAGAAAGAAAGAAAGAAAGAAAATATTTATTTGCAAGGTAGGTTAAGGTATAATCTGATCGCTACCACATTGCCATCTCAAATAGCACATGCTTGTTGGTCAATTCAAATAGCACGCGCTCAGTGGCATTTCAAATAGCATGCGATTACTCGGTTTTCTGTTACATACTTTCGTTGTATTTTATATAACAACTCCCATAAAATGCAGGAAAATGAGAGGAAAGATATTACACATCAAAAAAATAGAATTCCACATTCTTTTTTGCAGATTTGCCTAAAAACACAGGTGATTTTGAATTTGAATATCTTTTGCGTGTCTTTTGGAGTAACGAATACGAACGATCAACTGAAATAATTACATACGTTTTTAAATCAAATCAAATAATATTTATTCGACGTAGGTACATTTAAGCACGTTTGTCGACGTCAACAAACATGAATGTAAATATAAACAAAATATAAAAGACAATTTATACAATATTCGTAAGATACAATACAATTCATAAAAATTACGTCAAGCAGAGAGAATTTTGTTTTGTTTACAGAAATGACCAATATTTTTACATATATATTAAAAAAATTCTTACTGTTTTTGTAAAAAATATTTTAAAGCTTTCCTTTTTGTTATTTTATAATAATTATCGATAAACTTATTTGAAAGTCCTCTGGCAAAAGTATAGTATGTATAGTCTATGATTATTGGTTATGTCAACACTAAAACTTTTTTCACATATATGATATTTATTCATTGTTTGTTTTAGTTGATAGTTTTTTGGAGGACACTAAAACTCAGTTTTTTATATTAAATCCTTATTTTCATGATTCATTTTTGCATAATTGAACCTTTCATTTTTTCCTGCCATGCAATAACTTATTGTTGGTTGTTTTCTTACTTGTATTTTTTTTCAGGTGCTTAACCAGTTCTCGCAAATTCCAAAAATCTATCACTCGCCAGAATTCGAATGCTTCGAGGCTGCTGCCAGGGAGAACATTGAGAGGGAGATTTGCACCTTGCGAGAGCACTTACTAACTGGACGACATGATTAACGTTTACAGTCACTTTTTAGTTAATTATTTTAATTTCTTTATTTTTTTTAAATTTCATTATTATAAATAAAAAACAATTTATATCACTTTCAATATAAATAATTTTCTATATTTTATGCAATTGGAAAACTATAAAATAAAAAATGTGTACCTTTCGTTATTTTAATAATATAAATGTATGATAGGTATGTTTTTTGAAAAATTAAGGAAAAGTTATAGAAATTTCTAGGATATGAGGCGTAAATTGTGAACATTGGAAAATGAAAAAGGGGTTTAAAAATATTAGTTTTATGTGATAATAGGTATAATAATGTATTTTAAATTATTTTTTGCAATGCACGTATCTATTCATTTTTAAATTAAATAAACGTAAGGAAAATGTTTAATAATTTTGATTGGAGTAGTTGTTGATATATTATTAATTGTATTGATATAGTATTAATTGTATTGTTACTGAATTTTAAGTATTAAAATTAATAAGTAATTACGTCGTGAGATAATTTATTTATCTTTCGATAATATAGCGACCACAACCGGTGCAATATAATCAAAACATTAGTCACCAATAAAATGAATCACGATACAAATCATTACTGTTTTATAATCAAAAATTACGGTAGTTTATTACATGTATAATGTATAAAATAATCTACGTTCGGCAAACGTAAAATCCCAGTGACCATATTTTTCTCCAAATATTAAACCGAAAAGCTTAATCCATACTAATATTATAAATGCGAAAGTAACTCGGTCTGTCTGTCTGTCTGTTACGCTTTCACGGCCAAACCACTGAACCGATTTGGATAAAATTTGGTATAAATATAGTTTGAGACCCAAGAAAGGACATAGGATAGTTCTTATCCCGGAAATCCCACGGGAACGGGAACTATGCGGGTTTTTATTTTAGAACTTTTTCCACGCGAACGAAGTCGCGTGCACAGCTAGTATAATATATATAGGCCCTGAATTAGGTATTCTGATATTAATCTAATAATCAATAATACGCATCCCTTTATCGATTAATATTATGAAACATTTTTCAATTAAATTTTTAAACCGCTTTAGCGTTTAAACATTGTATAAATAATATGGATTTAAAATTTTAGCTAAACTTAGGTTTTATAGTACATAGTTCTTAGTAATAGTAATGACGAGTGTGGTTGCACACCACCTAATTGATAACCTAATGTATAATGAGAAGTCAGTGAATTTAAGGTGGAATAGTAAAGCAAGATTTATTTTTTCAGTAATAATATTCCGCTAACCAAAATCATATATTAAACAACTAAACACAAGTATAATAACACGAACCTTGACTTAAAAGCAAAAATTACTCTGTCTTTGCATAATATGAAAATGAAAGTGGTTATCTGTTACTGACTTCCTAGATAACCAAAACATTGCTTAACTCTGTGCGTTTTAAATACTAACATTCGCCACAACGTTTTAATAAGATAATAAGAAATATAGTTGTTATACAAAAGCGCACAATATAGAAAAAAGGGATTATTTTTGAGAATTCATCTGATTTAACAGCGCTCGGTTTGTTTAGATAGGACATTAGATAATTATTATAAATTCATAAAATAATTACCACTAATTGGCAATTATATAAAAAACTATATAAATGTACTTATGATTAGTAACAAGCTTGAACACTGCTTTAAATGTGAGTGTAATTCGTAAATTCATCTATTTTACTATGTTTAGTTGTGAGAAAAAGAAGCGAGGCAAGCGGTGTAATACATTTTCATTTCAGATTGAAATCCAACTGGGAGTGGCTAATCATAGCAAGCTTTCTAGATAGATACTCTTTTCCCTCTATATTATCAATATAATTGAAGTTATACGTGGTAGGTTAGTAATATTTGAATAATCCATGAATTTTAGAGTTAGAACACTTATACAGTTTAACATTTATCTCCGTTTACTAAATATATTTAGGTGTGTAATGTTTTTCTGTGTATAAGTAACTTTGACTAAAGCATAAGCAAATAATTCTCTTAATTAAGGGTAATCTCAATTCGTGTAATTTTAATATTTATTTATTTATTATTATTCTTTTCTTATCATCAAAACTTTTCAATATCTCTGTCACTGACACCTTTATTTATCAAAATAACCCTTATTTTGTTAATGTAAAGATAAGAATAGTACGTCCTCAAATATATTTTGAGTAGCAAAACCGTTACAGTATATTTATAAGAAAACACAATCGTAAGATTATTTTTTATTATACTGTATAAGGACACACTTCAAATTATTTTTAAGCGCATGTTATAAGTTATTCTTATTTGTATTAGCTTGTAGTTTCAAACTATGTATATTATATTCACGCTACTTCAAATATTTACAGACCAATAAACTATGTTACGGGAATATTTCTTATTATTTTTGTATGTATATTAAAACTAACAAACAGGGGGTTCTCCTGTTACTAGTTTACAATGACATTTAAACGTTTAGCGCTGGAGCAAATGATACAAAGGACCAACTCTATACAAAAAATATACCAACTAAAAGTATTAAATAATGGTGGTGCCACCATAATATTTGGTGTTTTGAAATAACAAAAGAGAATGTAGTAAAAGCGCAGTTAAATATTTTTACATTAAATTATTAAAAAAGCACTAAATCGCACTTTGCACCATCTTCAGCTGCCACATTTAAGTGAAATCATGATTCATGATACACCAAGGCTAAACCATACATTTCTGAAACTGTTATTAATTATTGCCTACTGTATTAGTAGTGCTGTATTAGGAACAAATAAAAATGGCTTTATTTCTGTCTAACAAGTTAGAATTTTCATGACAGACAAAGTCACAAAAATGTTGTCAGTGTTCTAATTTCAAATCATTTAAGAAAATTAACCTCACCTTACCTTAAACAGCTTGCGGCCAAAAGGCCATTACTAAAATACGTTGTCAATGTAGTTCAGTTAAAATTTAATGTCAAATAATCCTTAGATTACAAAATACTAAATTGATTTTAGCGTTTATTTGTATTTTTCTATAATTTAGTGTGTACCTTAAATCTAAAATAAAAAGTAATTGTTAAAATAACATGCTCAATTGCAATATAATTTATCAATTCTTATATAGATAATAAACAGCTTTCTCAAGTCCGCCATTGTTAGAGACGATATGACACGGTTTTCCCTTGGTTATTTCCATGTTATTTCATATCTAGTAGTAGTTTCCTTCATATCCATACTAATATTATAAATGCGAAAGTAACTCTGTCTGTCTGTCTGTCTGTCTGTCTGTCTGTCTGTTACGCTTTCACGGCTAAACCGCTGAACCGATTTGAATAAAATTTGGTACAGATATAGTTTGAGACCCGAGAAAGGACATAGGATAGTTCTTATCCCGGAAATCCCACGGGAACGGGAACTATGCGGGTTTTTATTTTGGAAAATTTTCCACGCGAACGAAGTCGCGGGCACAGCTAGTAAGTTATAAATATATAAAACATATCTATCGTATGTATAAAATCTAAGGGTAAATCAATTTTGGTATAATAATAATAATAATTCACGGGACAAATTACACTTATTGATCTAACCCCAAAGTAAGCAAATTATTTGCTTGTGTAATGGGTGTTAGTCAACGATACTAATACATAGAAATCCATACTAATATTATAAATGTGAAAGTAACTCTGTCTGTCTGTCTGTCTGTCTGTCTGTTACGCTTTCACGGCCAAACCACTGAACCGATTTGGATAAAATTAAGTACAAATATAGTTTGAGACCCAAGAAAGGACATAGGTTAGTTCTTATCCCGGAAATCCCACGGGAACGGGAACTATGCGGGTTTTTATTTTAGAATTTTTTCCGCGCGAACGAAGTCGCGGGCACAGCTAGTACATATATAAATACTAGAATATATATAATAAACTCCCAAACCCGGAAATACAAGCATTTATGCTCATCACACAAATGCTTGTCCCCGTCGGGGATCGAACCCGAGACTCGTTGATTGCGTAGTCAGGGTCTCTAACCACTCGACCAACGGGGCGGTCAATAGTGATTCTCCAAGCAATTTCCTGTTTTGATTTTTAGTTGAAACTAGTTTATCACACACTTGTACTTTTATTTCACTATTATTATACACTAAATTATTTAATTTTATCGACCGGTTTCGCTAATATTCTTTACAGTTAGTTAATAGTAAAGAATATTAACGTCCTGAAGATGCTTTAAAAAGCGAAACCGGTCGATAAAATTAAATAATTTAGTGTATAATAATAGTGAAATAAAAGTACAAGTGTGTGATAAACTAGTTTCAACTAAAAATAATGGAATTTCACCAAGTGCCGACGATTGAAAGTGTAAAATCTATTCCTGTTTTGAATTGAGTCATACTTTTTTAAAATTGGCAACGCTGCTCATTTTGCTCGAAATAATCTTGTTTTACATTTCTACTTTTTGTATCTTCACGCCCATATCCCCGAAGGTGTAGGCAGAGGTACAACAAGTGCACCCACGATTAGCTGAGGATACTTGGTCCCATAAATGTGATAGGTGGCAAACCTATCGCCAACCGGGCACTTTCCAATCCCGGGCAACTTTGTGTTTCTCAGAAAACTGAAAAAAAAACCACTTTTTTTATGTGCCCGACCCGGGACTCGAACCCGGGACCTCATGTGGTCAACGCCAACGCTGGACCACCAGACCACAGAGGCTACTTTTTGGTAGTTTTTTTAATGTTTGGTAGTTTATTTAGCTAATCATTTATTATTACAACGTCTGTTCTTCACAAAGAGATAAAAGCGTACTATAAAAGGTTTAGTTGTAATATAATTGAAATATTTTCAATTTGTATTGTTTCACATACACGTTTCCTAGTTCCTACCTGCCGTTTGACGGACCATTTAAGATTTTCAGCAACCTTGGTTTTACTTGACTTTCCTCTCCAAGTGTAGCCATCACGTTGTTGTCAAACTTTTGTCGTTTATATCTTCTGTACTTGGCTCAAAGAAAGGCACCACTAATTTTTCTGCAATACAAATATAGTATAATTACCGAGTATATAAAAATCTACCATCAGATAATCAGATGACCGCCCCGTTGGTCGAGTGGTTAGCGATCCTGACTACGCGATCGACGGGGCTCGGGTTCGATCCCCGACGGGGACAAGCATTTGTGTGATGAACATAAATGTTTGTATTTCCGGGTTTGGGTGTATGTATATTAAATATATTCTTGTATTTATATATGAATTTCTATGTATTAGTATCGTTGACTAACACCCATAACACAAGCAAATAATTTGCTTACTTTGGGGTTAGATCAGTTGTAATTTGTCCCTTGAATATTTATTTATTTATTTATTTATTATTATTAGATAATTTTATTTATACTGGCAAATGCAAGAAAGGGCCAACATCCACTCTTGTCGTTGTTTCGCTTAGAACGTTTTTCCCCTCTGTTACTTTCAACAAAGTTGTTGGGCAAAGTGAGTACAAATTCCGGAATTTTCTTCTTCGCTTTCACGTGTAAGGATGATCCCTACGCCTTTTTGTAATGCATGAAGTGTGAAACTCCAAAGAATATAAGCTTCTATAAAACAACTCGTATGTACAAAAAAATCATTAATTGAAGTTGAAAATATATTAAAAACAATAAAAGGTAATCATATACTATTTGATAATTTATAATTTTATTGGGATATCCAAGCCAAGAAATTTGGAGATAGTTTTTTAAAATTAATGAGTCCTTCTCAGGCAATTTAGGTCCCAATTCTAATGTGGATTTCTTGCTAACGAAAGATGTGTACTTAGGTATCCAAGTGCCTAGGACAAGAATTATTAAACACAGCGAAAATCTAGACAAAAAAACAAATGTTTGGTTTAATAGAAAGTTCCAATAATTTTAATTGATTTGAGCTCGTAATTAAAATTATTTTTGCATTTAAAATAAAAATTTCCGAGATCTTAAGTTTCTTGGCCCTTTCACAACCATGCATTTTCTCAGATTAATAAATTTATTAAAAACTTATGAACGGGTATTATTTTATAGAGTACGTACTTTATAGATGCATAAAAATACAGATAACTGACGAAGAACTTACTTTTACTTACAACCCTAAAACTAGATCGTGAAGAACGCAATTTATTACAATCTTCATATACTAGTTCATCCCTTTCCTGCGAACATTTCAGCGGAAGTTATGACATTTACTAGCCATTGCTATATATCTATAAATCACTATGACATGTTTTAATACAAATATATAATTGGTTTTAGTAAATAGCTTTTATATAAGTTTAATGGTTGATCTTCATTGGCGTATATTTTCATAGAAATATTTAATAAAAATAGGATTAATTTATGAACAAAAATATATGAACGTTGAACTATGTTAAAACAACAAGATGTTACGAGGCAGTAATTCTTGCCGGCTCATCGCTATGTTAATTACAATACATTTTATGCTAATGTATTTATCGACGTGTATAAATAAAAGGGATTAAACGATAACCGAATATATAAAAATCTACCATCAGTAGTTTTATTTAAATACTGGCAATTGCAAAAAAGGGACAACATCCACTCTTGTCGTTGTCTTGCTCAGAACGTTTTTCCCCTCTGTTAAGTATGAAACAAATGTCAACTTTATGAGTGACGAAATAAAGTACACTTTTATTTTTCAAATATTGCTTCGTAAAAATTCCAGTTATCGTATAAAAGTTCCTTGTATAGACTATAGAGTATAGACAAGTAATCAAGTAATCGAGCTTTAGATTTTAGAAAATGGCGTCCTCAAAAGTCATTGTTGAATGTTAAATTTTTTGCTATATTGGTCATTGTTTCAATAGTGTGTATTCTAATTTCCAAATCAGTGTGATAATATTGTAAAATTATCATTGTGTGGAAAGAAGTTGGTCAAAGGATAGTTTCACCAGGTAAAAATACCGTGAAGAAAAAAGGTCATGTTCGTCATAAGGGCTCTTTTTAGGATGCAACGAAGCACGGAACATGAGAACACGTCCAGGTTTTGTGAGTATACTTGTTTCATTTTGAATGATGTTCGCAGGCATTTACGATGTCGTGGCGTGGTCGAGATGAACGTTCATCCCGTTGGGGCGAGGCCCGTGCTCGCTCGCCTGTGTGGGATATGCGTCGCAGCCAGAGTCCTGATAGGAGACAGTCGCCCCGGGATCGCCGGGACCTGAAGGATCGTCGTGATCGCTACGACAGATCCGACAGATATGATCGGGACCGTCGTGATCGTGACATCGACCGTCATCCGCGTCGCGAGCGTTACGAGAAACCGCGCGAACGTGACCGTGACCGTGATCGCCGTCGATCACCGCGTCGTTTCGAAGACAAAGACATGCCCATGCCTCCGTCGCCTCCGAAGATTACCAATGCGGATTTTGAAAAGGCCAGTGTTGATTCTCAGTCCAGCAGTCGTTCAGGCAGTCATGAGCGACAAGACATCATGGACTATGACAAACAAGACAGGGAGAAACCTGATGATATGCAATCTGTTAATGCCTCTCCTGGTGACTGGATATGTAAATGCGGTTCATACAATTTCAAACGCAGACAAATATGCTATAGACGTAATTGTCAGGGAAAACGATCAGAAGGGGCAGTGTATGGTGGGGATGCTGAGAGGAGTAATTCATCAGATCCCAATGGAGGTATCACTAAGCGATTGATATTTAGACGCCTCGATGCTCTTACCACTGAGGAGAAAATATTAGAAGCAATAAAAGACAGATGCTCAAAATCAATCTTAGATTCAATAGCTGGCATTACCATAGGTCGGGAAACCCTGACTGGTGCATCAAAGTGTCTTGCATATATAAATTTCAACTCTATAGCTGATTCCACAGCTGCACACTCCCAGCTAATATCTTTAACGCCACCTTTAAAAATTGACGGTCGGGAAGTATTAATATCATATTACATTGAGCCTCAAAAACCACCTAAAGTTACTAATCCAAACCCTGACTACAGTGCATATTATTCACAAATGGCTAATTATAATGTGTCACAAGCTTTATCAGAAGCAGACAGAGTCAATGCTGCAGCTGCTGTGGCACAGTCTGCTATATCAGCTGCACAAGCACGCAACATGACGTGGGCAGCTGTGTTAGTCCCCACAGCTATGCAAAGTGCTTCAACAGTAAGTGTCCCAACTGGTGACGGTAAAACAGTCTACACTGCCCCCGATGTTCGAACATTTATGTATGATGAGTCTTCTGGTTATTACTATGACCCTGCCACTGGTCTGTACTATGATGGTAATACACAATATTTCTATAACAGTCAACTAAGTCGGTACATGTACTGGGATGCTGCTAGTCGTACTTATATTTCTGCAACACAAACCACAGAGCAACCAAAACCAGCCCCACCTCCTGTGGAAACTAAAGAACCAGAGGAAAAGAAAAAGAAAGATAAAGAAGATAAGGTTAAAGTTGCAAAGAAAATAGCAAAAGATATGGAAAGATGGGCTCGAACTTTGAATCAAAAGAAAGAGAATGCTAAAAGCAATATTGTTATGGAGCAGCCTTTGGACACGAGTGCTAGCAAAGGATCTGCAGACATAGGCTTTTCGGTTTTGGGTGCCGGGCCTTCATTACCAACCACTCATGTCCGTGAATTATCCCCACCACCTATTTCAACCGAAGATTTCCTTATTAAAAGACCAGATACAGTTGTGATAGATAATGATGATGGTATTATTGATTGGCCAAAACTAACATGTTTAGTATGTAAACGGAAATTCCCATCAGCAGAAGTCTTGAATAAGCATAAAACTATGTCTGATCTACATAAAGAAAACTTGTCAGAGTACCGCAAAAAGAATGAGCTGCTACCACAGACAAATGGTTATAGAGACCGGGCAGCAGAAAGAAGGATGAAATTTGGTGAAGACGAGACACCAATCATTTGTAAACGATATGAACCACCTCAGATTCATGCACCTATTTCCCATCCCCCACCATCAGTAGTTGATACAATTGGTGGTAAAATGTTACAGAAAATGGGTTGGTCCCAAGGGAGAGGTTTAGGTAAAGAAGAACAAGGTAGAATAGCACCGATTGAGGCTGAACAGAGACCGAGTTTAGCTGGACTGGGACAGAAACGGGGGATATATACTCCAACCCCTGGATTAACATATAGGGACACTGTCAAGAAGCTTATGATTGCCCGGTATAAAGAAGTTGTTGGGCAAGAAGAAGGCAATAAATAGGTGAGTTGTTTTTTTTTTAATACTTATTCCTAATATTCTGATTGTTTCAGGTTGGATTTAAAGGTCAGTTTTTCAACAATTATCACATTGTCTTAGATGTACTGGTGTAGCAAATTATTTTCAAAAATAAATCTAATAATACCTCATTTCAAAATATGTTAACTCATTCATGCCACAGACATTGAAATACATAAACCTGTGATTAAACACACTTTTACATGTAATATAAAAACCCAATAAAGAAAGTTTAACATCTGAAAGATTAATAAATAATAATGTTATATAATTACAATTCTTATAATAATAATTGCGTATAGACACATATTATACACATTTATATCAACATTAATTTTTCAATTCCTATCAATTAACAGATTGATGATTGTTGCCTGTTTTAATCTCTGGATACTTTCTTTCAGTTTTATTAGATAACTAGCTGTTGCCCGCGACTTCGTACGCATGTTGTAGTGATTTTCGTATTAGGATTTAAAGCACTTGCTGAACTAACACTAATTGTATTTTCCTGTAAAAGTGAACAGACAGACAAACAGACAAAAAATTCAATTTCTATCGTTTTGGGGTTTATGTCCTGTACACATTACGCGGCAATAATTTTTTTAAAGAAATTTTTATTTCATATACGGATTTGGTTATGTTACTGTTTTATTATATGTGTAGATACATTAATGATTTAACAAATGTAGGCCTTTACAAACATTTGCATAATTCTTTACATTCACATTTCGATTTGTAATGTCAGGAAATGCAAATATTTAATGTTGTAGCAAAAAAAAAATTATAAATTTATAGTATGATAATAAATATTTTGTTATTAATTTATATATGAATAAAAATGTTGCAGCAGTCTTGATTTTTGAGGTTCTTCAATCATTAATTGTTAAATAAACCAAAACTTTATTAAAGATTTTACATTACTTTGTGGCTGTTAAATATTAGTTAAACTTAGACTTACGGTACTATAAACTAATACAATAAATTAACCTAAAACCATTATACATTTGAATAGATTTTAAACAATAAATTAATCTGCAACAATTTCCTTATATTAATTTTAATCATTGTCAATCTGATTGTTTGATAATCTGACTGCTATTTATTTCAAAGTCGACATTTGCATTGGCAAGTACTGGATATAGGTACTCACATATAGGTTTGTGTAAATGTAACTGGTTTTGATCGACATTAAAACAATTAGTAGAAATAATAGAAAGCACACAGTTATTGCATTATCTATATATATAATAAAATCGTAGGAAAGTCAAAACTGTACATTGAATATTTTTTTAAAAGAATACTTGGGGCTATCTACAATAGATATCGAAGCCAAAAATATAGTTTTTAGAATTTTTGTTTGCTTGTCTGTTTGTCTGTATATATGTCAGGGGTAAACTAAAAAAATACTGCATGGATTTACTTCAAATTTTGCATGAATATTACTAACAGATCGGGTCAACATATAGGCTACATATTATCACGCTATCACCTACGGGGGAGGAGCTGTGTGGAGTAAACGAAGTCTGCGCAAACGAAGTTGCGGGCAACAGCTAGTACAATATAAAATAATCAAAACCTTTATTTTATGTCAACAAAATACAAGACTATTGTGCTGTTGTTACCTATGTGTTGTGATCCTCTTTACATTCAATAATGTAGTTACTTTCCAGATAAAACAGTCAAGTTTGTAAATTCAGGATATGTCTTTCTATGTGCCAAATTTCATGCAAACCTCTACAGTTTAGGTTGCAGTTCTGGTATGCAAATATTAAAAATTCAAATGTCTTTCACACTTTTTCATTTATTGAATGATATATACAAATTAACAGTGTAGTTGGTATCACTTAGATATTATAAGTGACCGAAACATACATCATGCTAAATATCTTGATATTACCATTTATTTTGTTGCATACTGGACATATTTTGATGAGATTTTTAGTAGGATATCATTTACCTGTCTTATATTTGTTTTAATTTTATAGTAAACTTTTAAAAAATGTCACCTGGAGCAGATTTTTTTTTATAACAATATTTTACAAAAAAGACGAATGTATTTACACCTGAAACTCGTTTTTATTCCTTTTCCTGATGCTGTCATGCGTCCAAAATCTAAAGATTTGTTTGTTTATACAGCATTATTTTCATAGGTATAGAAGATCTAGTATGATGGGTACTACCTCTGCTCATAAACCCTTGAAACGCAAGGAGTTATTTGCCTGTAAGTTTCAAATAGTATGGATTTGGAAATGCCATTTTGATGACTGATATATTAGCAAATACCTTCCAAATTCATCCATATTTGGAACTACAAATTATTTTGCTTTTTATTAACGAATAATACAAATTCTTTTGCACCCATTTTCTTAATTGTTTCACTTATTTTATTTGATTCTATGTTAGTAAACATACTCCACTATAAAAGAACTCTCACTCCATTGAGTAATGAAGTGTTAAAGACATATTGTGTATTTTTCCTCCTAAAACCTGCCTCATTCATAAAAGTAGATGTATTTATTAGAAAGAAAATGCTTATTTTGTATACAATATTTTGTAAAATTATTAACCATGAAAATATTTCAAATCAATTAAGTATACCATTTGGAGCATTTTAGGAATCTGCTTGTAAGGCTTCTTATACAATAAAAAACAATAAGGAAATTATTAAGAATATGGGTGTTAATGGGATGTAATGAGATGAAGAAAGTTATTTTATTCAACAAAATTTATTTGTTGTTGTGAGGTAAATGAATGTTGGTATGTAAGAAATAATGTATGTTTACTTGTTAATTTTGTGTCAGATTTTTTTGGATATCTTGGATTTATACTTTAATAGCTACTCAGCGGTATGGGATAAAACATGGTTATTCTGTTTCCAACAGTACAATATCTAATAGTTTGATTCTGTGTTACCACACTAGATTTGGCGAGGCATAGCTCCAAAGGCTTTCTCCTAGATGTGCCCATTCTTCCGTGGTAAGTGTAAATTTTCTTTTCTTTTAAAAAGTTCTTTCAACAGGTTTTCAGCAAGCAAAAATGTGAAGTGATATTTCACCAAAAATTAGTGGACTATTTTCTGTTTTCTCTAGTATTGTTTTTAATACTGGTTATTATCATAGGTACATAACAGGTATTTGAAAAATTGGAGAATGACATCTGTATAACTTCACAATTAATGCGATTTGATTAATTTCCAAATAACCATTAAGACCAAACACCTAACCCTCCATTTTTCCCTTTTTTTTCCATTTTACCACAATTAAAATTTACTGTTTTTGATGTTAATTTACAAAGATTATTAGATTATTTTTATGGTAATTTGAATTTGATGGATAATGAATTGCAATGTCAAATTTGAAGAAGTACGTAATTAGGGGGACATAAAACTAATAATCTTACTGATTTTGCCCTTTTTATTTCTACTTAGTATAAAATGTTACAATCAAAAGACTGGTAAGAATATGTTGTATTTAAAAAAAATACATTGGGATTTGAAAAACGTTCCACATCTTAAGGATTTAAAAATGAGGATGGAAGTATATGAACACGAGGAGTATATACTGCTACTGTTTTTGAATCAATACACATTTCAAGAGGTCGGGTAGTGTTGTGTGTTGTGGTAAAAAAATACAGAGTATTGGCAGATTTGATTTATCTTTCTTTTACAACAGGCAGTACATATAAGGTCTAAACTCCGTTCAAACCTTGCATCTGCAGATAAGAGGTATCATGATTTATTAGGAATTACAAGAATTATTAAAAGTCCACAACTTTGAATTTTCTGTCCTCTTTTAAATGAAAAAAAGCTTTTGAGATTATTTAATGTTATAGTAGCTTTTGAGATTATTTAATGTTATAGTGACAAACCAGACATTTTTCTTTACTCTAGGTATATTATTTATATGAATAAAACTTATGCATGTGGCATTGTCATCTCGTAACACGGATAGCAGTGCACCATTAACATCTTTGGTGTCTATTGGCGATGGTTTCTCTTTCCATCAGGAAAGCCATCTGCTTGTTTGCTTTCTTATGATTTAAAAATAAATGCCTTTATGAAAAAGTGGGTCACTTTATATGTATAAGGCAATCACTACAATTGAAGGACTTTGCCACATGAGAAGTCAGCTGCCAATGTGACATTTAAATAATCAATGTTATCCACTTTTTCTTATTAAAACAAACTTTAGCTGTAATAATAACATTGCTTAACTCACTGGTGATAGTCCTGCAATATTTTGCCCAGGTTTGATATGCACTGTCTAACCTATTCCTGCCGCAATAGCATCTTTGTTGTCTATTGATGATGTTTCCATCAGGAGAGTCATCTGCTTGTTTGCTACCCCGTGAAATAGTAACAATTTTAATATTTTGCCTGTCATATGACTGAAACCGTGTCCCACTGATGTATAAAACTTATTGTATTTATAGAATTTCTAAAGACATTGTTTCGCAAAAAGACATTGTAGGTATCTATAAAATTTCAAAAACACATTGTTTAACAACATGACAAATTCAAGCTGTGGGACTTTTACTAAAGCTATTTTGAAATACCCTGATCTGTCACAATTTGCTCTATTTGCAAATACAAGGCGTATACCCCAACACCCTGTGTTCTGGTTTTGGAATATTAATATTATGCATCACAGTTGATAATTTTTATTTATTTAAAAACCTCCATCATGTAATGCTATGAAATGATGACCTAGTACTGTGCCAACTATGCCAGCCATTAAACAAAACTTCAAAATAAATTACATTGAAAAACTCCTCAATATTTTTTCTAGTAGCCATAAATTTCACCCCTTATCCAGAATATGCCCCAAAAAATGGGCTGCACAGTGAAAAGACAGAAATGGTGGACAATTATATAAATTGGACGTATACGAGCTGTGATAAGACTGTGATATGTAGTGTGTGTTACGAAGAAAACAGGAACATGAGAATAACATTGACTTTTACTGATGTGTGTGACCATTTACATTACAGAACCCGCCTGCCGAGAGACAGCGTGCCAAATCCATTTTTTATTATACGAACAAATGAAATTAGATTAGGGAAAGATGATTTGTTGTTTAATTCCATTACTATCATGTTTACTTGAAGAAGGGTACATGTCGCTTTCTGATGGATAATATTTAAAACTCCATCTGATATATAACTGTTAAGGCATAATGTTCAGCAACAATCACTACGAGATCTTATGACGATACTCTAAAATAGATAAGAATGGTGGCACATTGTAATCTAAGAAAACTATATTATAAATAAGTAGTATTTGTTGCTTGACAATTATTTTAATTCACGATTTTCTGCCAGAAAGATGGCTCTTTTTTACTACTCATTTCAGTTTATATTTTTTCTTACTGTATTTTTATAGTTGTGTCATTCAAGACATGTAAAAATATTCACCCTTAAACTAGCAATACTCATTTAAATTTGAAATCAATGTTGAAAGTTATTTATTCAAACATTCTGTTGTAAGTTAGAGTTGGTATTTAAATACTTATTCATTTTTTTAAAATACAAAATTCCTTCTTAATTACTCCTTAGTACTGATATTAATATAATTGCAAAGTTGAATATTTCAAAATCTGTCTGCTTAACAGTATTTAGCATGAAAAGACATAGCACATACCAAGAATAAATTTTGAAGTGGTAATAAAATATTAAATGTTATAAGAAGGTGGTATGTAGAATGAATACATACATTCTTAATTTTAATTTCGATAATTGTTCAGGTATGTGTTTTTTATTCTCTATCAGTGCTGTGCACAAGTGTTCATCGTAATGACACTTAACTTTATATTTTAATTTACCAGATGAATACCAATCATTATAATGTAAGTGGTATATTTTATGTAAATGCATAATACTGAATTGAGTGGAAGGTTGGGATTGAAAGAAGATGAGAAAAGAGCCTGGTTCCATTGGATCAGAGATATAGAAAGAATGACAGATGAATTATTAACAAAATGTGTGTGGGAGGAAGTAGGTATAGACATGATTGTGTTTTGGTAACGCTTGAGTCTTCCATAACACAGTGTATTGTGTGGAGAAATGTTATGAATGTGGTGGATTCCAGACAAGTCGTGCTTTATGGCACTTGATTCTCTTTACCTACCTTGTATAGGTAAAGTAGTTGTAATAAACGATTGGTTTTAAGAACCCGGAAGTCTGATGCAGTTTTCTGCATTTAAATTATGAATATTTATTTATATTAATATATGTATTCAGAGTCATAAGACTATTTAATATATTTAATGGCTTAGTACCATAGATCTCCACCCACATGATGAAAGAGACTTCAACCAACAACCAAAATCTTAAATTTTTTACTTGATACTTTAGATGAAAAGAGGTTGTTTTGTTTAAATACGGTCAAGTAATTATGAGATTCACAAGTAATGGGGTTTGGAAGTCGGTTGAGGCTTAAAATATGTTAATACCTTCCACTATTTATCTTGTTTAACACAAATAACATTGTCATAATTTACAATCAGAAAGACAATGTCAGCTGATTTTTGTGGTAGACAGGTACAGATTTATTTGGAGACTGACATTTATAATTTTTGTATCTTTTAAATAAATGAGGAAAATAGGTTTCCAGTAATAAAAAAGGTAATTTTTTTGGGTACCAATATGATGTGGCACAACAAATATACTGATGTAAAATCAACTTAACTGATTTATAAATGTAACAAGAGTTCGGAATTACCTAATAGAAAATAATGATTCCTGGAATTGTGTATATTTTAATTTGTGTGCATAGATTTACAACTAAAGTTTTATAATTACATGAAAGCGACAACTTGGTTGGTATTGAATAGTTTCTAGATACAAATTAATTTAATTATGTTAATGTAAATATGTGTAAACATAGTGAGGACAGCTAAAACATGTGTAGTACTTAGGTAACAAGCGATTGTTTAAGATATTTTATATAAGCGTTTCGAATCCACTATACTAATGCCGCTGCACACATTGGACCAACGTGTAAAGATCTACTTGGCAATTTGTTGGTAGCTGGCGGGAACATATTTGGCTGGACAACCGGATAGTGTCGGTTTTCCGTGCATACATAAAAAAAAAGATCTTGATGCGTTTCTCAATATTCACACGTTAGAGCGTCGTATTATTGTAAATTGCCGCCGCTGTAAGAGATATCACTTCTATGTTTATCAAAGTGCCAATGCAGAATTATCAGTACGCCATGTGTAAATAAATACCGCCGTTATAAGCCAACATGCTGACCCAACATCTTTGCCCAATGTGTAGAGCGCATATAAGACAATCTTCATTGTGTTTAAAGTTAGCAATTTTGCTAATTTTTTTGTAGTTTTCAGTGTTTATACTTATAAATTTGAAGTTTTATCAGGAATAATTAATTATTAATTTAATTAAATCTCTTTTTTTTTGAAGTCCTACTTAGGCTTTATTTTTATTAAGGCGCTGTCAACATCAAAATCGCTCACTCTGTCTATTTCTATCGGAGTAAACGAGACCACACTATCAGTGTAACTGGGTGGCCAGGGTCTTTAAATGAATAAATATTTAAATTTAAAAAAAGTGTAGATTATTTGTCAAATATGATTCGGTTGCGGTTTAGGTATGAATATGATGACTTCATGTTTTCAATTGCAGACCCATACGTCAAAAAAATAAAGATATAGAACCGTTAATGATGATTTTAAGACCAATCTTCGCAATTATTTTCTATCGACCAAATTTTGTTCAATTATGTATCGAGTCCGGCCACGGTCTTTAACATATGATGAATATTAACATATATTTTTTGTGAAGTGCTATAACAAATAGGTTTTTCTAAAAAACTGCTTAAAAACATCAATTTCAACTAATTAGGTCTTGTCAGCACCTTAATTTTTCTTATCAACATTTGTGAACTTTTTCTTATTGTACCTATTTTATTTGTGTTGGTCTGAAAAAGGACTGTATATTTTCGCTTTGAATAGCTGTTCATCTGTTTAGTTCGTTTCAGTGGATTGTCTTACTTGTTTCCGTAAAAGACTTTGTATTATATAATGTACAGTAGGCTAGGTTCTAGGGGTAATGTAAATAAATAATTGTTAAAATTTGTATTTATTATTTTTTGTACAATACTCCCTTGTTTCAAGATATCATTGCGCTAAAAATGAACTTTGGTGAACCCTGAAAAATAGAAAATTAGACCATCTGCCAGGCAGGTCGCAAAAGGGTTACTGATTGGGCAGTGGCGGAACTCGGGCTCGTGGCAAATTCTTTTGATGGGGTCTATCAGTACAAATCGTCACGTTGTACTCTGTTTAATTTTAATAAACTTCGAGATTTTCAGTGTACTCAATTAGGTGTAAAAAAGTATTTTTGAGCTCGCGGCCTCTTGTGTCGGGGGCCCGTGGCATTTTGCAAGCCCTGCCACCCTATTGTTACGCCACTGTGATTGGCTGTGCGTATCAGTGCATACCATCGTGACTACTAGGTGGTAGAGTTCCGCTCGGGTATATGGTACAACTGCTTTACCTATTCCTGCCGCAATTACGTCAATGCTTGGTATTGAGTTCCGGTATGGAGGGTGGTATAGACGGTAGATTCTTTCATGTAGCATTGCCATCTCGCTACACGGATAGCAACGCACCATTAACATCTTTAGTGTCTGTAGGCGATGGGTTTTCTTTCCATCAGGAAAACCATCTGCTTGTTTACTATCTAATAATATAAACAAACATTTTTCTTCAACAGCGGGCGGGGCGTTTAGCAATGATTGTTCGAACGAGACAACCATCGTCTATAGAAACGGTGCCGTCCGTGTGGCGGGAATGAATTGCGACTATTATCGACTATCCTATCCACACCAGAACATGACAGTGACAAGTACTGACTATTGCGGCAGGAATAGCGTTTCGGTGTACCAATCCCGGGCGAGAAGTTGCAGTACCGTCACCTGTAGTCACTTTGGCAGTGATAAGTTTGGCCATTCGTTCGACTTGTACAGTTGTTGCTTGGCGGGATGGTTTGTTCTTCAAAAAGGGCTCTTAACGACACGCTGCATATGTAATGTACCAGTACTTATGAGACATCAAAACTGTAGAGAGATATAGTAGTTCTTGCCTGGTAACTCGTAAGAAATGAACAGATATACACGAGCGCGAGTATACACTCCCCTGGTATGACCACAACATAATATATTGCCCGATATCTTCAAGAGCACAACTCACAAGTGAAAGGGTTGAACTGCATATATAAGTACGGAATCTCCTTTTCCCATTGCTATATCCTTTTCTGTCGCTTAGCACGTAAATGCCATTTGCTAGAGCAGCAGGAATGCTATCGCCACGAGGAATCCGCCGCTTGCTATAGCATTCCCGCTATCTTCGATTTAGCAAATGGGTTAATTAGGGATCTTTGTTGATATTACGGAAAGTATTTTACTCGCCATATTCGCCCGAACTATTGTAGACTCAGCGTATCATCGATGAAGTACCAATACCTCCTGACAATTTAGTCCAAAATTACCTTTTTTTATTAAGTACAATAGACAAAACTCATATTCGCATAGATTGATTTCACTCCTATCTAAAATTTCATTAACAATAAGCTTGATCTATGTGAAAATATCTAAGTGACAGAATTCGTTCGTATGTACTTTATGGAAATATCGCCTCGCCTGTAAAACACCAAAAGATGATAAAAGGTGCGTTGCTATCTGTGAGGCTGGATGGCAATGCCATATGCATTAGTGCACCGAATAACTTGCTTTAAAGATGTTGATGGTGCGTTGATTGATATCTGGGTGGTGGGATGTCAATCAAATCAATGCCACGTGCATAAATCTACCAGCTACCTTAAAACGGCTTATTCCACAAATCCCGTCGTGCGGCAACGTCGCACGCGCACAAGATTCTAGGTACCCACATGTTTTATCTCACGACTGCCTGACTGACTACAAGGCAATATAAAAGTTAATCTAGCAAAAAAATTTTTGTAAATTTTTTTAAGTATTGTAATCAGGCTTAAATTTAATTTTATAATAACAATAATCAAAAAGTGAGTTCTTATCCAATAATTAATAGAAGGTGTCTGATTCTTACATTAGTATTTTATTTTTAACGTAATGGGGATTAAAGAACTTTTTAGTTCATAAATCCCCATTATAAGAATTAATGAATAAAAAGTTCACTAATCCCCGTTGACGGGGATTTGTGGAATAAACCCTTAAAACGAAACACTGCAATAATACCTAAGCTTTGAGGAATGACTCTCGCTTATAAGAATCTAACTTATTGTTACCGGATTAGGTACGCAAGGCATATTATGAAAGTTTATTTCAAGGATTTAAAACGTTATGATTTCGGGTGTTCCGGTGCAGCCCGGCCACAGTCAATTTTGTAATTTATAGACATAAAATTTAAATGTTCTTTTAATGTTCTTGCAGTACCAATGAATAAATTAAATGTACCTCAAGTATATCTCCTTAAAAGAGCACTTTTTGGTGGCCGGGAAGTAACGTATACGCTGCAGCCCGGCCACGGTTATATTTTCCAGTAGGATGCTCAGAATGTTTTTAAATATAAGCCAAATAAATGTTCCATTTGCGTTCTTTGAATTTTTGAATGTAATATACGAACAAAAACGACTATATAAACAAAAAATGATTTTAAATTAAAATGTGCACTTAGCGCCTGTAGAATTAAAATAGCAAATCTGCTTATTTGTAAAAAGCTGCTATCGCAATTTTTTTAGGAGCAATTCTCTAGAAAACCAGACGTAAAGAAAAACAGTTCTGATTGTAAAACGATGGTGCATTTTCCTATATGATATATTATTATTATAAACAAAGTAATTATAAATATATTATATGTATCTAGATGTACGTAATTGCATAGAATATTAAAATAATAAAAAAAATGTTAAATGTTGTAGGGAATTGGAATTGCATTATATCTACGATTTGTTTTCTACACTCACATATTTTTATTTATATTGATAATTGTGTACTATCTCTATTGGTAGGATCTTCTAGCGTATGCCACCTACATCTTGAGCGCGGTCATCGAGAATCATGGTGAAGCACTAGCTATCTTGCTTGATATTTCGAAGGCTTTTGACAGGGTCTGGCATGATTTTTCCCCGTGTTGGACTCGGGCTTTTTTGAAGAATAAACAAACTGCCGTTTTGTCAGGCAGGTCGTAAAAGGCGACCGATTGGATTCGTGAGTCTCTACCTTCGTGGCTACTAGGTGGTAGAGTTCTGCATTGTCTCGCCCGGTTCTGATACCACCGCCTTACCTATTCCTGCCATAATATCGTCAGTGCTTAAACCTTAAGCCGGTAAAATTATACATGTGGCATTAGACCTCACCCCAAAATAGCAACGCACCATTAATATCTTTGGTGTCTATAAGTGATGGTTGACTCTTTCCATCAGGAGACCCATCTGCTTGTTTGCTATCTTATGATATATAAAAAAAATGTGAGGGTAGAAGACAAATCATAGATATAATAATAATAAATATTCACGGGACAAATTACACTTACTGATCTAACCCCAAAGTAAGCAAACTATTTTCTTGTGTTATGGGTGTTAGTCATCGATACTAATACATAAAAATACATATATAAAAACTAGAACATATTTAATAAACACCCAAACCCGGAAATACAAACATTTATACACATCACACAAATGCTTGTCCCCGTCGGAGATCGAACCTGAGCCCCGTCGATTGCGTAGTCAGGCTCGCTAACCATTCGACCAACGGGGCGATTAATTTTATAAATATTTTAATTAGATATAACAGAATAAGTACCCATTCACTACAAAAGTATTAATGCAATTACGTACATCTAGATACATATAATATATTTATAATTACTTTGTTTATAATAATAATATATCATATAGGAAAATGCACCATCGTTTTACAATCAAAACTGTTTTACTGTTTTTCTTTACGTCTGGTTTTCTAGAGAATTGCTCCTAAAAAAATTGCGATAGCAGCTTTTTACAAATAAGCAGATTTGCTATTTTAATTCTACAGGCGCTAAGTGCACATTTTAATTCAAAATCATTTTTTGTTTATATAGTCGTTTTTGTTCGTATATTACATTCAAAAAACCAAAGAACGCAAATGGAACATTTATTTGGCTTATGTTTAAGAACATTCTGAGCATCCTACTGGAAAATATAACCGTGGCCGGGCTGCAGCGTATACGTTACTTCCCGGCCACTAAAAACTGCTCTTTTAAGGAGATATATTTGAGGTACATTTAATTTATTCATTGGTACTGCAAGAACATTAAAAGAACATTTAAATTTTATGTCTATAAATTGCAAAATTGACTGTGGCCGGGCTGCACCGGAACACCCATGATTTCGATATATTTGCGTCGTTGTGATTGGTTATGGTATATGATATTATGACGTTGTCTTCTAGCGTTAGTTGGCGAACCAATAACGAAACAGCATGAAACGCAGGGAACCAATCACGAAACAGGAAAAATATCGAAATTATAACGTTATAAATCCTTGGTTTATTTATTTAAATATTTAATAATTTGCACGAGTGCAAGTAGGTAGGTATATAGTTTTGTCACGTCTATTTCTTTGCGGGGTAAACTCAAACTGAAAAAATGCTGTATTCAAGGATTAATTAAATGAAAAGGATTAATTAAATGAAAAGGATTAATTAATTGAAAATGAAAATATTTACAGCGACAAAAATACAAGTTAATTTCTTACTTTAAAAACCTAAATACATGTTATTTTATCGCTGAGTTTTTACACGCTTTTTATTAGATTCACCTGTATGTTTGTATGTTTGTTTGTAACCGACTTCTTTGGGCGCGATTTTTGTAATTAGCTTTACTTAAACGACGGCCCTTACACTCTCTCAGAAACTCAGTGGGTTTGTCTTTAGTAAGCAGAGTGAACCCGCCTATCGGCTTTCCATTTCACCACGAATCACTGATTTATCGGTTGGTGAGATGAGTCACCCACATCATCAGTAGTTCTATCGACTAGATAACGATTATTGCCTATTTCTAGTGGTACCCGGGACCGACTGCTTTAAGCTCCCGAATGGGGAAGGTGACACCAACCGCCAGATTCCGGTTGCTAAGTACTGAGATTTTCGAGGAAAACCTCAGCAAATTCTCTATAATGCTTGCTGACCCGGGGATTGAACCTAAAATGCATAGGCTAACCCCTAGACCACGAAGCACTTAAATAGAGTTGTAGGTAATACACAAAAAATCAGTTTGCCATTATTTATTTTAAAAAAATGCTTAAAAGTTTCTTGTTTCATTCCTGTAGCTTCTGAGAGCTCAGTTTGTGAATCTAGCAGTTAACTGCCCCTGTACGTAGAATACCCGTATGGAGTGAGCAGCAATGGAATGTGGTAATGCTCTCCTTCCTTGGTTTTAAAGACAATCTGAAAATAAACCATGACATATCGGTTAATGTACTCAGTACATTAATCTCTTTGAAAATATCAGTGCGTATAACAAATTAGTAGAAGTTGGATTAAACACCAGTGTTTCTTTAAATTTTACTCCATAGTAACTTTATCGAATATGCATCTTGACGGCAAATTCCGTCCTACAATGTTTTCTTTTTTATATTATGAGAGAGCAACAAGCAGATTTTTCCCCGTGTTGGTCCCGGGCTCCTTTGAAGAATAGGCCAACTGCCCTTCTGCCAGGCAGGTCGTAAAATGCGACCGATTGGCTGTACAAGTCACTACCATCATGGCTACTAGGTGGTAGAGTTCTGCATTGTCTCGTCTGGGTCTGGTACCACCGCCTTACCTATTCCTGCCGCAATAGCGTCAGTGCTTGTCGCTGTCGTGTTCCGGTTTGGAGGGTAAGGTAGCCGGTAAACTTATGCATGTGGCATTAGACCTCGCCACAAGATAGCAACGCACCATCAACATCTTTGGTGTCTATAGGCGATGGTTGACTCTTTCCATCAGGAGACCCATCTGCTTGTTTGCTATCTTATGATATAAAAAAAAGTTTTTAGATTGATTATCGCTTGCCGCGTCTCACCAGAAGAGTGCAGACATCATTCGCAATTCACAATATCACACTCTCTCATTTTAATCGCAGCATGCTCAGTCGCTCACCATTCTGACCGGAATAAATAATTCCGCGGAGACGATAAGGATTTGAAGGAATAAATAAGCTTATCGTATCCAGCCCCTGAATCAGAGTGCTAAGTGTGAGTTTTTCTTTTCGCATTCGATCGTGAGCGCGTTTCGAGTTTACTAGGAATTTGTATGTGATTTGTACAGCGCCACCTAGTGGTAAACTGGTTTCTCACGTTTACAATACGCTGTACAAATCACATACAAATTCCTAGTAAACTCGAAACGCGCTCACGATCGAATGCGAAAAGAAAAACTCACACTTAGCACTCAGTACCTTTGATTAAGTACCACCGGAGTTACACACCTCTAGTTCCTACGACACTCGAGTGCGTTCGAGCTACCTATTAAGTATCTTTGACTACTATAATGCAAATTTTAACTATACTAAATTTATAAAACTCCACTGTTCGCGCACGTTTTCTACGTGCTGATTGAACGCTATCACTGCCTCTTCGGAGTTGGTAAAAGTAAAACCTCTCATCAAATCTTTGATTTTGCGGAAAATACAGAAATCACAGGGTACTAGGTCGGGGCTATGCGCAGGATGAGTGACAAGATGTACTTTTTCGGAAGCTAAAAATGACTGTGTTTTTCTTGGCCGTGTGTGAAAAAGCGTTATCATGGTGTAGGAGAATGCCGCTTTTGGGTCGTCTTTCGCGAACTTTTTCTAACACCCTGGGTAAACAAATGGTAGAATACCACTCGGCATTAACACTCTTTTGATCTTCAAGTGGAATTGTACAGATGGGACCCGTAGCTGAGAAAAAAAAACGCAATCATTTTTTTACCAACGTTTCTCGCCTGTTTCACTTTTGTTGGCCTGTTCTCATTTTGAAACACCCATTCACAAGATTACTGTTTTTTTCGGGTTTATAACAATAAATCCACGTTTCGTCTCCTGTGAAACGGCACTAGAATGTCCGTGGTCGTATTCCAGTAGCATCTGTGAGCACCATTCCACGCGAGCCCGCTTCTGCTCCACTGTCAGGTCATGAGGGATCCAACGACAACAAAGTTTCCGAACTTTCAATTCTTCGTGTAAAATTTTCCGAATTTGGCTCATACCAATCCCCAATAGTCCTCGAATTGTCTCATAGGTAATCCAGGGGTTTTCTTCAATTAACCGCTTATTACAGCCAAATTAATTTCGTTGACGGCAGTTGAAGGCCGCCCTTCACGAAATTCGTCATGTAAAGAAACTCGACCTCTCTCAAATTCAGTAAACCATCGCCTTACGGTGCTCAAACAAGGTGCTTCTCTCCCAAAAGCATTTTGAAGACGAGCGGCATAGTCTTGCGGAGAAAGAGAACTTTTAAAATCTTAAAAAATCATCGCTCTAAAATCTTTTCGACTTAATTCCATTTTCGTTGCGTACGTAGAACTTTGATGTGTGATAAAAAAAAACAATTGTCAAATCCTTTCCCGCCAATTGTTTTTTTTATTACTAAGAAGGTTGCAACGTTTTAAAAATATAACATTCGAAATTCAAATAGTTCCGATTAGTTAGAAGTGCAAAACTTTTAGTGTGCCCCATGTATTCGACGTTTTGTTAGTTGTAAGTATATTTAATATAAGATAACTATGAATCGGTATTCAAATCTATTTTAATTGGTGCATTTAAGTACCTAAGTACTAGGTAGATAGTATTGACTTTAAATCCTCTCGTAGAGAGCTATATTCTTTGCTTTAAATAAAATATTTTTGGTAGCTATCGACTCTTGAGCTACCTATGGAGATAAAATAGCATTTACTATTAATTTCGTACTTATTAATGTCGTGATTACTGTTTTCGCACTTAAACGATCACGTGGTAGTTATAGTACCAAACTAAATTTAGCTCACTTAAACCCCAAGAAGATATTATAACATTGCGCGTTTTGTCGTATTTCTCCTGTGCTCACTTAACAGGTGAAACTTCTGTCTGTTGGTCACCTTTTCAAAAAAAAAAAAAAAACAACTGAGAATTAATATAGTTTAACTGTCGAAAGCTGACCATAAATACAGTTATAACAGCGATTCATATGTGAGATATTTGCTTAAAAGCTACCTAGTAAATGATTTGCTCTTCTCTAGATTGATCAGCTAGATGTCTACGGGAGTTGATCGCTTAACATTATGACTTATGAATTGAGCATCTGGGATATTCTCCATTCTAATTTATAACTAAATAAAAATATCGAGGGCAACTGACAAATTAAGAAAAAACTTCGGATTTCGAAAAAGTCTCGATAAATAATATTAGCTTGTGGATACTCAAATAAATAAATACGTACCTCTACAAAAGGATATAAGGTTTCTTTATCCATCTGTTTATAATAATCTTCAACTTTAAACTTTAATTTATATGTTCCCTCCGCCATGGATTCTCTTGAAAAAGGAAATTGTATCCTTCCGTCACCAGATGTCACTGTGTTATGCCAGAGAGTCCACCTGTCTTGTTGTTTTTTATACAGTTCGACAAAAACACCGGCTGCTGGTCTTCCCGTTGATGTGTCCAAAACATGTGTTGACAAAATAGGTCGAGACATATTGGAAAGTTGATATGAACCAACACTCTTATAGTATATAAACTGTATGATTTTTAACAGTTTTCAAAACTTAACGGTGCATTTAAAATATTCTATAATTCGTAACAAAATGTGAATTGTGGATGTTTATAGTCGACCGATGTAGTCGACAAAGAACTTGCGATTTGAGGTCGCCACGAGAGATGACGCTGTAAAGATTATTACACACAAGCGGCTGGTTATTTTAATGAATTGCATTATAATTGTCTAAACACCGTATATTATGTAGTTTCCTTAAGGTTCTCAGAATGTAGAAAATGTAATTTATGGTGTAATACAAATAGGTAGGTTTATTGGTTATAAGCCATTGTACCTACATTTAACTTCCAGCTCCGATAGTAAATAATACTATGAAGTTATTGATTTTTACCTGATTTTCGAAAATCAAATTTTTTACCGGATCTCCACGTTTTGAGGACCTAGAAACCTTTCCTAATTATTTTAACGATGACGTCAGCATGTCTGTGTGTATATGTGTGTATATGTAGGTATGTGTAAGCTTATAACTTTTAAGGGACTTGGCGGACCGAAACGTGTTTGATAGCCGCGGCGGCGTTTATGTCGTAGTCGCTTCTGTCTCTGAGTTCTGACGACATTTTGTGTTGCTATATTTAAGGTTGATTATTTTGATCGGGTATCTATCTATATCCACAAAATGTTAACATTTACTATTGTATTAAGCTACCAAAAATGACTTTAACGATCGGCGATGTTTTTTGTATCCTCCGTTTGGTCTGGATCCTCTTTATTAAATAGGCCATCTGTCATTTTGCCAGGCAGATCGCACTGGATCAGACTGGGTAAAGAAGTCACTAATATCATGACTATTAGGTGATAAAGTTGTGCAACGTCTCACCCGGTTTTGATACCACCGTCATATCTATTCCTGTCGCAATGGTGTCAGTGCATGACACTGTCGTGTTATGGTTAGGAGAGTTAGATAGCCAGTATAGTTAACCATATGACATAACACCCTACCACATGAATAACAGCGCAACAATAACAACTTTGGCGATGGTTTATCTTTTCGTCAGGAAAGCCATTTGATTGTTTGCTAGGTATTTACTATAAGTATACCATATCTCATTCTTGTGTTTGTGTGAATTATTATTTAAAAAAAATAGGCAATGTTACTTAAATACAAATTTACTAAAGTAAGATGTGAACATCACAATAAATGTACAAATACATTATTTGTATATTGTAATAATATGTAAAACTAGCTGTGCCCGCAACTTCGTTCACGTGGAAATAATTCTAAAATAAAAATCCGCATAGTTCCCGTTCCCGTGGGATTTCAGGGATAAGAACTATCCTATGTCCTTTCTTGGGTCTTAAACTATATTTGTACCAAATTTTATCCAAATCGGTTCAGTGGTTTGGCCGTGAAAGCGTAACAGACAGACAGACAGACAGACAGAAAGACAGACTGAGTTACTTTCGCATTTATAATATTATAGTATGGATGTATGTGTATGACATAAGATTAGTTCCCAATATCTTTGATAGGGCGCTATCGTGTTACTTGTTCAGAAACCCAATGGATGTTGAAACCTAGCACTCAAAAAGTACTACACCAACTTTGATGAAACTTCGATTTTAAGTAATATTTTTACGTTTATTACATTTTTTTATGTTTCGGGCATGTATTCATAGCTTTGCGTCTGCGAGATAACGATTTATAGACTGAATGATAAAAGTTTTAATGACGCTGGCCGCATCTTTCCACAAAATGATAATTTGTACATATACTACGCCATGAGTGATAGCCATTGCGGTAGGCTGATAATGGTGACCTTATAAACGAGCAATTAATATTATGTAAGACATATTTAATAAAAATTAAACTGACGAAAAGTTAAGCGTGGCCATCCATAAAAATTAATGAGTGAACAATCACTCTTCATAAAAGAATCAGAGAAGATTTCCTGATGATTGTTTCCTCAAAACGATATTGATTTGTTGCCCCGATGATGCGTTTGTTTGCTAACGATGTTCTGATGATTTTTTCCTCAAAACGATATTGATTTGTTGCCCCGATGATGCGTTTGTTTGCTAACGATGTTCTGATGATTTTTTCCTCAAAACGATATTGATTTGTTGCCCCGATGATGCGTTTGTTTGCTAACGATGTTCTGATGATTTTTTCCTCAAAACGATATTGATTTGTTGTCCTGATGGTGCGTTTGTTTATTAACGATGTAGAATAGGCCAACTGCCGTTTTGACAGGCAAGTCGGAAAAGGCAACTTATTGGCTATGCGAATCACTATCATCGTGGCTACTAGGTGGTAGTTTCTGCATTGTCTCGCCCGGGTCTGGTACCACCGCCTTACCTATTCCTGCCGCAATAACGTCAGTGCTTGCCACCAGCATTAGACCTCGCCACGAGATAGCAACGCACCATTAACATCTTTGGTGTCTATAGGCGATGGTTGACTCTTTCCATCAGGGGACCCATCTGCTTGTTAGCTATCTTATGATATAAAAAAAGCTGTTTAAAACATTGTATAATTACACGTTAACATTCAGTTTTACCAAGTGCCAATGATATTCAGTGTTGATTATACCGGTTGCTTACGGCAAATTATCACGATCATTTATAGTACCTTATAGTATCTATCAAGTGTCATTGTAGAGTCACTTACAATTTTAGATACGGTCCTAGTCACTGACGCGATTTAAATGTAGGACCAAAAGACAAACTAACAAACCTACTTTATGTTTATATATCAAGTCGGTTAGCGGATTCCTTTGCCTCCATGTTGAGTCCACATTTAAAGAATAAACTAACTGTCGTTCTGCCAAGCAGGTGGTGAAAGACCCATTTTCTATACGTATCACTACCATCTGGACTACTAGGTGGCAAAGTTCCGCAACGTCACGCGTGTATTTTGTACCACCGATTTATCTATTCCTGCCGCAATAGCGTAATGTAGCCAGTAAACTTATGTGTGTGACATAGGCATCCTGCCAAACTAATACCTAGTGACCCACCATTAATATCTTGGTGTGTTAAGGCAATGGTTTCTTTTTCAAATTCTGTTCTTTTAAAGATATTGAAAAATAAAATTTCAAAATTTGTGCTAGATTTAACTTAACACTGACATATTTTAATTTTCGTCCTTTTTGTGGGAATAGGTATGACGGCGTCCGCGTCATCAAATGCAGCTATCAAAAATATTGTAAACAACAGGTGCACCGCCTAAGACACCGAGCGCATCGCTCGATATCCCTACTACTCAACTTGTTTTGCTACCTGTATAAAAGGTTCTGAGTGCCCGCCGTTAGGGCAGTCTTGGCTCTGGCGTGGCGCGGTACACTTGTTGTATCCTGCTAGTAGCTTATCCTTGACTCTTGTATAATAAATTTGTGCAAATAAATTAATTATTATCCTCAATTATAAATTAGTCTCAGTACAATTTGTAATTGACTATCCACTTCAATTATGACTTATTTGTAATAAGGAATAGTTAAGTTACTTATGGTTGGAATTGTTAACGAGAACTAGTAATTAATAATGGAAAACTTTAATAGCGATCTAATGTTATTTTGATTAAAAGTTGATCAAAATATAAAGACCAGTTATATCACCACATCCGTATTTTATTTATCGCATCTGACCCACTTCCTGCAGGTGTATATCCTACAGATATCATTGCTATTATTTATTACTTGCGTAGATCATAGCAATCTAATGTCTCGTTTTGAGACAAAAGTAATATGGTTAGTTTAAGTTTACTCTCATTAAGGATAGCAAAATAAAAAATAAATTAGTCTATTATTTAATCAACCGGTTCTGAATTCATATTAGAATTTTTCCTTATATAATTATTTTTTATATATACGTCTGGATGTAAGACATCTTTCCTAACCGCGTGTTCGGCGTTATTATCCAGAATGACATTGGGTCCTGTCTTTAAATTAGTTTTAATTCCATTGAATGCAAACATATTCATATTTGGTTCGTCGTGTTTCATGTAGTCTATCCTCCAAACCAGCGGCTCAGCAGGTTCTACTTTGTACGCAAAATGTTGATGTTTCTTAGCCAAAGTCATATCTGGAACCTCCACGGACATGGATAGCCTATCTTCTGAACGATCTCCAAATTCTTCTCTAACAGAACCTGCGACTTTATCTTTGTATTTAACTTTATGAGGATAGAACTTTCTTATTTTCTTTCTATTGTGAAGTGTAGTTCTTTTCGATTTATTCTTCTGAATACGCTTTTCTCTACCAGTCTTCTGTTTTATTTTAAATTCCTTTTTCTTTCTCTGTGCTTTCTTCCTCCTGGAATTTTTTGCCACTCCATCATCTCGGACTTGAAGGAAGTTTGACAAGTCTTCACTGTTTATTATTGGGAACAGCGTTAGATATCTAGGGTGTGCAGTCGTTTTCTCTGCTATTACCTTTTTGTAATTGATTTCCTGAATTGATTTCTCGATAAGTTTCTTAAGGGTGTTGTCGCTTGTGATTAGGTCGCAAGGAATGGATGGGAAGTTTTTGCAGAGGACGTTCTGCATCCTCGTCAGAACCGTGTTGGTCTGAGCCTTGTCCTTCGGTTCTAACGTCTCCTCTGTGATGTCGTTACGGAAGTTCGATACCATTTTCGTCATGAGTGCCTTGTTCCGCATTATCTTGGCGCTGACTATTGATAAGCACATGAGAACAATAATTGTTGTGTATGGAAGCATGTTGTTTTAATTTTATGTCGTCTCTGAAAAGAGAATTGATTTATAAATATGTTTCTCTTTATATATTTATTTATTAAGTAATAATAGTTGAAATAATTTTATCATAAATATTTTGTGAATAAGATATAAATGTTCATGTCAATTGTGGTGGCCTGGGCTTTTGTGGAAGCAGTTGGTAAAAGGCGGGAAATATGTAACCGTGATACCACCATCATGACTATTAGGTGGTAGAGTAAAATCTGCTTGGCTCGGTGTCTCCGTTTTACTAAATACAGGAGTAACTAGGGTTACCACTTACCAATTTTTAATTTAAGTATTAGCAACCTCAAACATTGAGTATTAGACTTTATTCGGGAGACGATAAAGGGGCATTATTTTATAACAGTTTTTAATTTTGAGAAGTAGCTTTTAAAATATTTTCATTTTGTAAAGCAAATGTATAAAAATCTATAGTAACATATATACATATTCATGTCAGATTTCTCACGGGGTAGGCAGAGAGAACCGAGTGCCATACATTACGATCCTTGCAGGCTTGTCTCGCTTCCTCCACTCTCATATCTCTGTAAAGTGTAATAACATGCAGGGCGCATGCGTCCCCGACTGATATACCTACTAACACACGAACGAAAGATATTAAAGTCAACGTTTGCGAGTCTGATCCAGGTCTCAGACATAACATTTATGCTTAGCCGAGTTCATCAGTGTAGACGTCATTTTTGAAAATAGGGGCACTTTATTTACCCCGTTTTTCATTTTGTTATTACAGGTTGCTAATTATTGTAGCGCAAAAATGGCGTAACACGTAAAATACGGTTTTGTTAGGCTTGGAAGATGATGGTAGCCGATATGTTCATGCATGTGGATTATATCTATGCCGCCTGATAATAATGTACCATAGTATCTATCGGCGATAAGATAACTTTCATCTGCCATCTGCTTGTCCAATGTATATTATAAATATATTTGATTTTTGTTTGTTTGATTGTTACGATTTAACTCAAACTACACAACCGATTTCAAAAAGTCTTCACCTTTAAAATTCACACTATGTCATCCTTGGACATAAGCCACTTTTTTACATATCTCAGCAAAGGGAAGTAATGCGTTTTGTTCACTTGATGAGGTCACGAGTAAGTGCTACAATGTTATAAAAGATAAGTATTACTGAATAGGTACATACAAAATGAACACACTTCACACTTAGTGGCGGATCCAGAATATTTGTTTGGGACTTGATTCAGCAAATTAATGTCGGGAACGGGCTTGATTAAGCTGACGGTAGACTTTATTAATGCAATCATCAAACTTTTCAAGGTTTAGGGGTGGGGAGGCTTGAGCCTTCTTCCCACCCCTGGATCCACTACTACATTACACCTTTGTTTTGTATTAGTTATTGTGGTAAAATGAAATAAAAAATATTTATTTGCATGAATATGGCTTTTACAAGTTATTAAAACAATCAAAAGTTACCAGTATATTATACCATGGTATGGTGTGCAAAATATTTCAAAATTATTATTTTCTATGTAGTTTAAAAATTTACATGGGTACCTTTACATTAATAGATATGTATTGAATTGAATTTTCATCAAATTATATTTAATTACATTGAAATATTAAGATACATTTATTAACCAATCCAAGAAATATTTTATTGTTACATACACTCATGACAAGTAGACATTAGTATTATAAACGCGAAATGGCAATATTGTAATTGCGAATATCAATATTAATATTATAATTGCGAAAGTCTGTTTCCCGCTGTCTGTCTCTGTTTGTCAATCTGTTACCACTTGACCACGCGAAAATTCGCACCCGCGATTTGCGAGGTGCGAACGGTGAAGCGTCTAGCGACTGACACGCTTAGTACAATAGAATAACGCAGTAGAACAACTCCATTCAGGGCGCCCGAATCGCTGCACGCACACAGACGTGTACATGGCCGCTAATCAATCTTAGCCGGACAAGATAGGTTAGCAGCCGGGCCGTGTAAACGACACGTCTGTGTGCGTGCGGCGATTCGGGCGCCTTGAATGGAGTTGATCTAGTGCCTTATTATTCTACTGTGCGCTTAGTACCTCTGTATTAATATTGTAAATGCGAAAGTTTAGATGTTTGGATGGATGGATATTTTGTTACTCAATCATGCAAAAACTACTAAATAGATTTGAATGAAATTTGGCACACAGGTAGGTGATGACCTGGAATAGTACATAGGCTACTTTTTATCTCGGAAAAATTAGGTGATCCCGCGGGATTCGCCAAAAACGTTTATAATGCAGCGGGCTACACGGTATAGCTAGTATTCTTATATATTTGTTTTAGTCGCTAGACGCGTCGCAGTGCGCACCGCGGGAAAATCACGGGCGTGAATTTCCTGTGGCCATGTTTCGCTTTCACGGCACAACCGCGGAACGTATGATGATAGAATTTGGCAGTCATTTTTTTTAATCAAATAAATTTAGAGGGTATTTGCCAATGCCATACCTAGTGGCACAGATAGCAACGCAACTTTACATTGAGTGTTTTGGCGATCATTAAATCTCTTTCCAACAGGAAAGGCTACAAAAAGTAAAATAATAAGGAACAAATATAAAGTTCGTGTACCTACTTAATTCGTCGAGATCTGTGGGTTTTCTTTTCATCTGTGACCAGGCCTGGGAAATCAGTGGGCGGGAAAGTCAAATAAGAGAAATAGCTTCCACAAGTTAATCGGGCTAGAACAACTTGGCTATCACGAGCAGGCAGTTACAAATACAATGTCCACAACACATTGAACATACATAGATGATTTTTTAATTACACTTTTTTTTGTGAACCTGGAAAGTCTATAGACGTTCTGTTTCCTCTGCCTACCCCGCAAGGAAACCGGGCGTGATGCGATGGTATTTTATATTTTCTTTTGATGTGACTAATGCGACTTTAAATCTGTTTCGCAGAACATCAAGCACATTTTCTGGTACGTTTTTAAAATCAGCAGTTTAAGGTAAATCGTATTATTTATAATTTTATACATTATTTTTACAACCGACTTCCCAAAAGGAGAAAGTTATCAATTTCACAGTTTTTTTTTTATATTTGTTATCTTTTGAGATAGGCAAACTGGCAGACGTGCCACCTGATGGTAAGTAATCGACGTCGCTAATGAAAAAACTAGGATACCTGGGCTGGAACTAGCCCTGGTATTCCATTCATGTGTTGTCTATCCCGAGACATAAGATGTTAAGTCTCGGTGCTAGTAATTACATTGCCCTTCTCTCCTAAACACAGGAAAGCTGTTTTACGGGAGAAAAAAGCAAGATGGTGGTACCCATGCAGCCGGGAGCGCATCCCTCCCACCGGTATCTCAGAACGCAGCCATTTATGAACCAATTTTTTTTGTTTGGAAGAATGTAGGTACCCACCTACCTAAGAATATAGGTGTAGGTGTGTTTAACTACTACTAAATTAAGTACCTACTAAATTAAGTTCCCATTTTTTTCTAATTTCGATGTGCACCCCCTGCGCCTTCTCTGTACACTTTACAGGTTGACTGGCAGATAATGCTCTAGGGCGTTAAGTCTGCCTGTGCATATGTGCGTGTGAAAAATTTAAATAAATAAATAGATACTACCTACTCCCCGTATGATCTCATTTTAATATGGTGTAGATCTGACGCAGGGTTTCGAATATATAGTAAATGGGGAGTCGGTTGGTGCTGTTTTACTGCAATATTAATGTGAAAAATCTCACCGAAAGTAATATTAATAGAGTCCGCGGAGTTCTTCTAGTCGGATGCAAGGTATCCGACGGGTGTACGACAACATAGTGACCGCAGTGGAAGGATGCAGGCCGGAGGTGTGTTTGTAAACACGGCGGGTGTTTGGTGTTTGTCGTCACTCACGTGGCGGCCGGCCCGATATTTATTAACATTGGTTTACTGGAGTTTGATTCAAGAGAGCCACTATCAAAGAATATATACGTTACTCATATCAGCCACCTACCCGTGATTTTTTACCTAATTGTTTGGTATAAATTTAAACGTAAATAATGCTCGATGCAAACAATTTCAACTGACTTTTAGAAAAAGAAGACGATCGGAAATCTGTTGCATATTTTTTGTGTTTGTTGCCTCAGATCTCAGATTCTGATCAGTTTCTCGATGTCAACTTTTTTTTATATATTATCATAAGATAGCAAACAAGCACGTGGTTCTCCTGATGGAAAGAGTCTATCTTCGTCTATAGAGACCAAAGGTGTTAGGTGCGTTGCTATCTTGTGGCGAGGTCTAATGCCACATGCATAAGTTAACCGGCTACCTTACCCTCCAAACATGAACACGACAATGACAAGGACTGACGCTATTACAGCAGGAATAGGTAAGGCGGTGGTACCAGACTCGGACAAGACAATACAGAACTCTACCACCTAGTAGCCATGATAATAGTGACTCGCGTAGCCAATCGGCCGCCTCTTACGACCCTGCATGGCAGAACGACAGTTGGCCTATTCTTCAAAGGAGACAGACCAACAAAGAGGAATATTAATTTTCAACATTTTAATTTTAAACTGATTTCCATAATTCTTTTTTTATTTAAGAGAATAGATATACCTTCTTAATTTATAGGAGGGCAGTCATACAATATATAAATTTGGCTACGATCTAATTTAAATTTTACTAAATTAAAATACTAAATTTAAATTGGACTAAACTTAGTAGTCCAATTTAGCCTCGATAAAACGCTGTTACATACCTACAGTAGGTAGGTACCAACTTGCCAGCCAGTTATGAAGTTCTAGGAGTCGATGTATCATGCATGATGCAACATTCAATTTCGGGGCCGCTTGGCCAAAGAAATTAATCAACTGATGTCAAAAATTTTAGTTGAGCTAACTTCAGTACATTATAAAATTAAATTCAAATTATAAAATTTATTATGACTTCATGCAAATAATATTTTATACACACGCCTTTAAAATTAATCACATAGCTGATGTAATAAATAGGTAATAATATAATCATTGTAATTACAAAATCTTCGACCTAATAAACACTGATATACCTAGGTGACTTTAAAATTTATTTAATGTTTAATTGGTTTGATAAAATTATCTACTTAAAAACACGTTGCATGAGGCGAACCATTACTCTCCTATCATGTCAATTATATACCTATTTCTGGCTGCAACGCACAGCCCGCTGCATTATAAAAGATCACGTAATTTTTCCGGGATAAAAGTAGCCCATGTGCTATTCCAGGCCACCATCTACCCGTGTACTAAATATCATTCAAATCCGTTTTGTAGTTTTTGCGATATTGAGTAACAAACATGAATCCAAACATCCAAACTTTCGCATTTATAATTTATAATATTAATATTATTAGGATATAAATAATATAGATTACATTTACAATTGGTTTATAGAATATATATCTATATATTATATTACATATAATAAAATCGTAGGAAAGTCAATGTATGTCCGGGATAAACTCAAAAAGTACTGCATGGATTTACTTCAAATTTTGCATGAATATTACTAACAGGTCGGGTATATATATAGGCTACATATTATCACGCTATCACCTACGGGGGAGGAGCTGTGCGGAGTAAGCGAAGTCCGCGCGGACGAAGTCGTGGGCAACAGCTAGTCATTAATAAAATTAAATAAGAATATGAGAAAAATGAGAACTTTGTATAAAACCATTTAACTTTTAGCGCCATCTCTGAATACTATACAGAATTATTTTGGTGACATCTATCAAAGCTTGTTAGTACCGTTACTCGTTAATAGATGCTACTATTACAAAACTAGTACTATTCAACAATAGATGTCGCTACAACACCCAAAACCGTTTGAGTATTACACATTATTACGTACCTCTCGTAAAGAGAATAAGCACGGTAGAATAATAAGGTGTTCTGAGTTACGTACATTTAATAAATGCGGAAAGTTGAGAAAACTTTATTTTTAAATAAATTGATGTTAAATTGACTATAAAAGCAAATCAAATCACTGATTTCATATTTAGAAAGGAATAGAAAGAGTTAAGTAATAATGTTTCCCCGTGTTGGTCCCGGGCTCCTTTGAAGAACAGGCCAACTGCCGTTCTGCCAGGCAGGTCGTAAAAGGCGACCAATTGGCTATATGAGTCACTATCATCGTGGCTAGTAGGTGGTAGAGTTCTGCATTGTCTCGCCCGGGTCTGGTACCACCGCCTTACCTATTTCTGCCGCAATAGCGTCAGTGCTTGTCACTGTCGTGTTCCGGTTTGGAGGATAAAGTAGCCAGTAAACTTATGCATGTGGCATGCATAAGTTTACCGGCATCTCCTTATTTGCTATCTTATAATATAAAAAAAGTACGTAGGTACCAGATATGTAAGCATTGTAATTCGTAGTTTGTTCTATCATTACATAGTATAAAACAAAGTCGCTTTCTCCGTCTGTCCCTATGTCCATATGTATGCTTAAATCTTTAAAACTACGCAACCGATTATGATGCGGTTCTTTAGTAGATAGAGTGATTCAAGAGGAAGGTTTATATGTATAATAACATTCAATATATCGTAGAAAAATACTGCAATTTTTGAGTTTCCTGATGTCATGTCGTAAATAATTATATTTTTTTCCGCTTACATTGCAAACGCTGACTAAACCCTACGAGATTTATCAAAATAATGTACTAAGTATTTGTACATCTTGAAAAGGTCTACAGAAAACTCCGCGATGGTGTCTATCTCTTATGGATAACCCACAATAGCATTTTTTTGTCATTTACTTTTTACGAGAAATAATGGCTTTTTTCCGAAGCAATTTTAAGCAATACAGCACTAATCCTTATCCAATTAAATACCTTAAATATATTGTTGATTTAATATAGATCAATATGGTTGTTTACAGAATGTAACTTAAATGAATATTTTCGAAGATATTAGAGATTTAAAATGCAGGAGCATAGCGGTTGCAGGGTTACCGGCTGGTCGGCGGCGCGCGCGCGGTTTGTTCAGAAAACCGCTGGGAAACGTGTTAATTTTCGGATAAATAAATATAGGACTTCAGCTGAAAACCAAAATTTAATACAGTTTTTAAAATAAATATCACCATATAAAAATCAAGTGGATGATTAGAAATAGTATTAACAAATTATTTGTTTTAGAGATGTTTTAGCCTGTTTTCGGAATTTTATATGATCAAGTAAAGTACATTCTATCATGTAATAAGTTAAGTCTATCATGTAAGCACATTCCTTAGACAAATATCTTCAGGTACATCGTATAATTTTTGTAAAATTGTTATTTAACAATCAATGTAAAAAAACGTGATTTAGCAAACCAGTTTTTAACTTTCCACTACGTGTGTAGATAAGGAAGTCACTGATTTTACCCCGATTTTCGAAAATCGAGTTTTCACCAGATATCCACGTTTTGAGGTCCTAGGAATCTTTTCCGACTATTTTCACGATGACGTCAGTATGTCTGTATGTATGTATGTGTGTGTATGTGTGTATGTAAACATCTCATAACTTTTGAACGACTAGACCGATCGAAACGCGGTTGATGGCATTCGATTGGATTCCGCTCAACTTATATTTCCTGAAAATTTGAACCGATTCGGTCTAGGAGATTTTGACAATTTTTGAAAAAACACCAAAAAAATTTTTGATGAAACATTATTTTTTTAATATAATAACTTCCAGATTTTAATACCGATTGAGTATAAAAACTAATTAGTACTATTCCTCAAAAAACTACGTCTAACACATAAATTGCATCAAAATCGGTTTATCCGTTTGGGAGTAGTCGTTGACGAAAAATTTTGAAAAAAAGTGTTTTTTCGTCATAGTTTCGAAAATTTTCACCTAATCATTTTTTGGTGTTTTACGATATTTTAGTACTAAAAAAACTATGTCAAATGCCGTTTTTAAACTCAAAATCGGATCTAATTCTTAAAACTTATAGCTTTTCAAAAATTAAAATTACGTTGTTTTTAGCAAACTTACTTAACTTTTTTTAAATAACTTTCAAGTTAATTTACCGGTTGACTTAAAAATATTATCGATTTTTGCTCTTTAAAAACTGCTTCAAATACCGTTAATGTAATCAAAATCGGTCAATTTGTTTGGGATTTATCATTGAAGAAAATTAAAAGTAAAATGTTTTTGACATAGCATCGAAATTTTTCAACCTATCGATATTTAGCTAAAACAATATTTTAGATCTCAAAAATTTAGTTGAATGCCATCATCGTTTTCAAATATACAGCTTTTCAAAAATTAACAATACTGCCATTTTTAACAAAATAGATGTTTGAATTGAAAAATCTATGCTTACATTTTTTACTCTTTTGAGCTTAAAATATCTTAATTTAGTGAGAAGTTTCAAGGATGTCCCGTAGGTAGGGTTGCCACCTTTTAAATGAAAAAATAGAGTACATTTTCTTTTTAAGGTTAAATAATAAAGTACAAGATTGAAAAATAAAGTATTATTTATTAGCTGTGCTATTCGTTTACCATACATATTTTTTGTTACTTCTAGCAATATCTAACAATGCTTTTCACCAATTAGTTTCGTCCTGTCACTGGATGCACCATAAAGAAAAAACTATAAATGAGAGTTTTATATATATTCAATATTTTCATAGAACAAAAAATCAAGTAAAGTGAAATGATACAAAAAATACCTTTAATATGATGTTTAAAAATGGTCAGCATCATTTTTGTTACAAATAAAAATAGATTAAGTTTTTGTTCCTTTTTAAGTTGACAATTTTAAGTGAAATAATAAAATAAAGTATTTTCACGTACTTTATTGCCTTCAAAAAGTATAAAGTACGTTTATTCAAAATAAAGTACAATACTTTATTATAATGTACAATCCAACCCGTAGGGTCAAAGGGTTAATAAATCGCAGAGTCAAATCTTCAACGTTACAGGGTTAGATTTGAGCGTTGACTGTTTTTCATATGGCCAACAAGCTATATATCGCTCTTTCAAGAGTAACCTCTAAAGAAAACATGTTTGTATTATCTAATGGCAAGAAAGCTGTGAACGTTGTATATAAAGACATTCTGTAATATATTAATTATAAAAATAAAAGAAATAGGTAAAACTGTAAAAACTAAAAATGAATTTAGATATTCAAAAGATAGCAGGAAATCTTCATGATATAGGGAAAGGGGAATTGTTTTATTCCAAATTTAAGGGCCACGGGCAGTAATGAATAAATCAAAACTACTAGATCGATTTTAATCATTTTTTTTTCGCTACATGGATAACAATCAACTATTAACAGTTTCCACTTTTCTATCAGGAAAGCTATTGACAAACAGTGATATTCAGATATCACTAGGCCACAGCGGCGATTCGAGATAAAACCTTTTTTGTAGGTTTAATTTCCAGAAAAGTGTAATGTAAAACTAATAATTAGTTTTAGCAATCGTTATATTATAGTTTTTTTTTGTCAGAATGACTGAATTGCTGCTGGCCTTAAGGGTTTTAACAGCTTCACCGGGCGCGTGGGCCGGCAGATTGCTCAGCCAGAGATTAAAAATGAGGGGCTGTACGCCCTCCGTGTAAATTTGTACGTTATACAGTTATGAAGCCTATTGGTCAAATCGTTTGGTTAGTTTGATACTATATCTATAATCAACCATATTGCGATTGGGTTGCCCACTGCATTAAAGTCAAGCTTATTTTTGTAAAATTACCCTAATTAAGCTAAACCAAAGTTAAGTATGTGTCAATAATATTGCAGTCGGGTTGCCAACTGCATTAAAGTCAAGCTTATTTTTATAAAATTACCCTAATTAAGCTAAATCAAAGTCAGGTAGGTGTCAATCATATTGCGGTCGAGGTGCCTACTTTAAAAACAAGCTTAATTTCGTAAAATTACCCAAAAGTCATGTAGGTGTCAAACATGGGCGAACGTTACAAAACTCTACGACATTCTAATCACGGTGACAATGACACGCTAAGTCTTTAGGTCACTTTTTACGAGCTGCCGGAAAAATAGGTGGTTTATTCTTGTAAAGAGGCTAGGATACGAGATAAATATTTATCGATAAACCTGATATTACCCTCTTTAAGTCCAAGCGTAAAATCAACGATAACAATTACTGTAGTTGTGACGATAGAAATATGTATGACGCGTCACTTTTCTCCCACTGTGGGTGGCTAGTGATTTTTTTATGTATCATGGTAAACAAAATAGTTCTGCTGATAGAAAAATATATGTGTAGCCTATAACCTAGTATATATAATATAACAGGATATGTGTAGCATATAAAAATAAAGATGTTAATTGTGCGTTGCTATCCGAATGGCGGAGTTAAAATGTCACATGCATAACCATACCGGCTACCGCACGCTATACACCAGAATACGACAGCAAAAAGCACCAACGCTATTGCGGCAAGAATATAATAATTTTCCTCTCGTGTTGGTCCGGACTCCTTTGAAGAATAGACCAAATGCCGATCTGCCAGGCAGATCGTAAAAGGCAGTCGATGGGCTATATGTGTCACTGCCATCGAGACTACTAGGTGGTAGAGTTCCGCAACGTCTTGCCCGGGTATTTGGTACCACCCCCTTACATATTCCACAATCGCGCAATGCCTGTCATTATCGTGTGTGACATTGCCATCCCGCTACACGGATAGCAAAGCACCATTAACATCTTTGGTGTCAATAGGCCATGGTTTATCTTTCCATCGGGATTCCCTTCCTCCCTTCTTATCTATCTATCTATCTGCTTGTTTGCTATCTTATAATATATAAAAAAAGTAATAGGTAAGGCGGTGGTGCCAAAATCCTAGCGAGACGTTGAACAATTCTAGCACCAGTTGGTGGTCACGACGTAATTGATTTGAATTAATTTTCTCCTGGATTTTACGATATGCCTAGCAATTAGTCCGTTGATATATTTTTCACAACCTCTGCGTGCTAATCCGTGGCACACAGGCACTAACACACGACAGCTGGATATCGAGCATTTACTAAATGTACAAGACCGGGATCAAACCCGAAACCTTATTATTTGAACCGAACATGTAACCCAGTGATCAAATATTTTGTGAAAAAAATATTTATTTAGTAACCTATTAAATTATAAATGTGTCTACAGAACCTCACATTTCGCAAGTCCAAATCCATGCACTTGGCTAATTTCCCTTTTAAATGAAGTCGCTTTACAAAATAATTATTCCGCAATAGCGGCTGAAGGGTTAAATGTATAATCCTTAACACTTAATTTAAAGAACAAAGTGTCCCATTACCACGACCGCTCGCCCTGTATTAAATTAGCTCACAACGCTGTGATAATCCCCGCCACGCGACTAGCGTGAAGATACGGTTAGGGCTCTTCAGACAGGACTTGATTATTTCAGATAAAATTGTAACTTTAAAGATCATCTCGTTGGACATATGACTAGGACCTTACAACAAACCCAACAAGACTTAGGAACTTGATCATGTCGGGAAAAGTCACGTACTGGGCGATAAGCAGCGGTGTTTGTTTGTTGTTCATTTGTGTTTTTACGAATTTATAGCGCTGACTTGTCTTCTTGACTAGTGTAATTTGTTTTAACAATATTTAAATAAATAATAGTTAAAAAAAAAACTAAGAAAAACACGTTTTTTAAGATATAAGCACCCCACGCTTTTTTACAATGCAATACATTTTTTTTCTTACTTTCAATATTGTTAATTTAAATTTATTTTTATTTTTTAGTTTGGTTTTTATAAAAGCGCGTTTTTCAGGATTTTTTTTAGTAGAGAAATAGCTGATCGGGTAAAGAAAAACAAATCGCTAATCCTGAAAATCCTCTTAAGGATTTTATTTTATTTATATTACTAGCTGTTGCCAGCGACTTCGTCCGCTCGGACTTCGTTTGCTCCGCACGGTACCTGGCCGCTAGGTGATAGCGTGGTAATATGTAGCCTTTATGTTGACCAGACCTGTTAGTAATATTCATGCAAAATTTGAAGTAAATCCATGCAGTACTTTTTGAGTTTACCCCGGACATACATACAGACAAACAGACAAACAGACAAACAGACAAACAGACGAACAGACGAACAGACGAACAGACGAACAGACGAACAGACGAACAGACGAACAGACGAACAGACGAACAGACGAACAGACGAACAGACGAACAGACGAACAGACGAACAGACGAACAGACGAACAGACGAACAGACGAACAGACGAACAGACGAACAGACGAACAGACGAACAGACGAACAGACGAACAGACGAACAGACGAACAGACGAACAGACGAACAGACGAACAGACGAACAGACGAACAGACGAACAGACGAACAGACGAACAGACGAACAGACGAACAGACGAACAGACGAACAGACGAACAGACGAACAGACGAACAGACGAACAGACGAACAGACGAACAGACGGACAGACGAACAGACGAACAGACGAACAGACGAACAGACGGACAGACGGACAGAAGGACAGACAGACAGACGAACAGACAAACAGACAAAAGTTCTAATAACTATATTTTTGGCGTCGATATCGATTGTAGATCACGCCCCAAATATTCTTTTAAAAAAATATTCAATGTACAGTTTTGACTTTCCTACGATTTTATTATATGTATAGATTAAATTGTCGCCGGTCTTGATAGGACTGCAAAGTCTCAAATTAATCCGATGATTTAAAGAACGTTAATTCCATGTTTTCGTTACATACTAACATACAAGTATACGAACCAAGCTGATAAAAGCGTGTTAAAAAAACTTTTTAATAGAACGACGGACCTACGACACAAGACACTATTTAGAATGAATATCTGTATATTTTATAACGTTACTATTTAAATTAATGGTGTTATCAGACATACACTAACGACATTACATCATTTGCAGCTAACGACGCACGATGCAAGTATCGCAAAGTGAAAAATGCATTAATATAGCCTATTACCTACCTTACCTATTACACAATCAGATGAAACCTTGAATAATAAATATTGCTGGACAAATTACACGAATTAATCTAACCCCAAATTAAGCAAATTATTTGCTTGTGTTATGGGTGTTAGTTAACGATACTATTAGGTACATATAAAGATACAAAATATATAAAGATACTGCATTTTTGTGTTTTATTTTCATAAATGTGTTTATAATTAAACCCAAACTATTTAAAAGTAGGATAACTAGTTAATGGTTGGCAAAATCTTAGGTTAAAAACCCTGGTCTGTGAGGCTGGCGTCACCAATGTTGTAAGTGAAATTGGCGTCTTCAACGGCGGGTTAAACTCGTAAGAGACTTTGCGGAAATATAGGATAATATTTTATACTGTGTTTCTTAAAAAAACAGAAAATCTATTAATACTTTTTAAGGAATGGTTTGGTGGATAAATAAACGTTTTGATTAAATTTATGCATGTTGCAATGTCCCCTGTGCTAGTTCGGGCTTTTTTAAGGAATAAATTAACTGCCGTTCTGCCAGGTAGGATGTAAAAGCTCTCGACCGGGTATGTTGTTTCACCACCTTGTCTATTCCTGCCGCAATAGCGTCAATCATTGCCATTGACGTATTTCGGTTTGGGTGTAGGGTGGGCGAATTATGCATGTGGCATTGTCATCCCGCCACACGGCTAGCGCTGTACCATTAACATCTTTGTTGTCTATAGGCAATGGTTTCTTTTTTCATCAGGAGAGCCTACCGCTTCGTTGCTATCTAATGATAAAAAAATGTAGGTCAATCATGTCAGTTCCGTAATAACACGTAGTAAGCGCCCTGTTAATTATGTTTAGGTACACTGATTATTTAAGTCACATGAAGTATGTTATTATTTCGACGACGAAGAAAAATTCTGAATGTATTAAACAAACGCAGCTTGTATGGCAACGCTCTTAGTGTCGCATTGAAAGCGACTGTTGGGGAGAATGGTTTTTAATTTGTTTTGAAACGCGGAGAGGTGTGCCCCTGACGTATCGCTTCTAAACAATTTTATAAATCTCACTGGTGCCAATAATTTAATATTATAAACGAACGGCGCTCTCAATATAACCTTTCTATATTTATATTAGTATAGAAAGGTATTTGGTACCCACGCTTTATCTATTTTTGCCACAATAGCGCCAATGCTTGTCATTGTCGTTTTTCGATTTGGAGGATAACGTAGCCGGTAATTTTATGCAAGTGGCATTGCCATCCCAACGCACAGATAGCAAAGCACCATTGACATCTTTGGTGTCTATAGGCGATGGTTTCTTCTTAACCATGGAGAGCTATCTTTTTTTATATATCATTAGATAGCAAACAAGCAGATGGGTCTCCTGATGGAAAGAGTCAACTTTCACCTATAGACACCAAAGGTGTTTATGGTGCGTTGCTATCTGGTGCATGAATAGGTAAGGTGTTACCAGATCCGGGCGAGACACTGCAGGACTCTACTACCTAGTGACCACGATATTAGTGACTCGTATAGCCAATCGGTCGCCTTTTTCCGACCTGCCTGGCAGGACGGCGTCGGCATAATCTTCAAAGAAGTAATATTCCAACAGCAAATATGCAAACTACCGACTTCCTAATTCCTATAGGTACATCTCTGAAACTCTACATCAGATCTTTACTAAATTAAAATGGGACCACTTGGAAAGTAGTTGGAAACTTGAAAAGCATTTGGAAACACTTGGAAAGTAGTTGGAAACACTTGGAAAGCAGTTTCGCGGTCATTTGGAAGGCATGGCTAAATTAGCCTCTAAAAAGCTCGGTGTGCTCAGCAGAGCGAGACAGTACTTATTGCCGGCCCATCGCCTTCAACTTTATAAGGTACAGATTCGGCCTCACATGGAGTACTGTTCTCATCTCTGGACCGGAGCTCCCCAATACCAGCTTCTTCCTCTTGATCGCATACAGCGTAGAGCGGTTCGAATCGTTGACGACCAGGCTATTTCGGAACAGCTTGACTCTTTGGCATTACGCAGAGATGTAGGTTCACTTTGCGTCTTCTATCGTATTTATCATGGGGAGTATTTCGACGAGTTGTTTGGATTAATTCCTGCTGCCGAATATCACCATCAGACATCGAGTCAAAATTTGAAGTTCCATCCTCACCATCTCGATGTCTGAAAATCCACAACTGTGTGTTTCTCCCGACACTTTTTGCCTCGCACTACTCTGTTGTGGAATCAATTACCGGCAGGGGTATTTCCGAACGGATACGACATAGGGACCTTCAAGAAAAGAGCTTACTCATTCTTAAAAGGCCGGCAACGCAACTGCAAGACCTCTGGTATTGCAGATGTCCATGGGCGGCGGTGATCACCTACCATCAGGCGCACCTCTTGCTCGTTTGCCCCCTCTTCTATAAAAAAAGTTGGAAACACTTGAAAAGTAGTTGGAAACACTTGAAAGGTAGTTGTAAACACTTGAAAAGTAGTTGGAAACACTTGGAAAGTAGTTGGAAACTTGGAAAGTAGTTGGAAACATTTGGAAACCATTCTTAAGAAAAAGAATATTCTAACTAGATTCAGGCGTTTTCGACTAATCGATGAACACACTTTAAAACAGATTCCGACGAATTGAGATCCTTTTCATTTTTGAAATGACGGTTGAAAATATGTAACAATAAAATAATACTTTACAAGTAGGTAGGTGATAAGATATGGGTAGGGATCCTTTGACACCTTATTTATTGCTTGAAACTCAACGAATTCTCTTTTCAACTCAACTAAATTTTCTTATTCGCTTAAAACTCTTACCGGTGCGGAGGCAGATTGTTCTATCCCATGGTGGCTGTATATTGGAAACTTTTTACTTTCGATTTTTTTTTATATTATAAGATAGCAAACAAGCAGATGGGTCTAGAGTTAATCATCGCCTACAGACACCAAAGATGTTAATGGTGCGTTGCTATCTTGTGGCGAGGACTAATGCCACCTGCATAAGTTTACCGGTTACCTTACCCTCCAAACCGGAACACGACAGCGACAAGCACTGATGCCATTGCCATCCGGACGAGACAATGCAGAACTCTACCAGCTAGTAGCCACGATGTTAGTGACTTGCATAGCCAATCGGTCGCCTTTTACGACATGCCTGACAGAACAGCAGTTGGTCTATTCTTCAAAGGAGCCCGGGACCAACACGGTGATTAAAAATTGAAAGCTGTCAACGCTTACCGAATCTTTTGGCTAGCTTTTTTCAAGCCATATCTAATATCTGAAAGTCACATTCCAAATAAACACAATAATCATTCGCTCATATTATCCACTCGAAGTTTAACATCAATGGCGGGAGGCACACCACCCTGCGAAAACCCGGCGACGTCTGAACTTACATCGGCGCGCGGGTCAACTTGTAATAGAACTTAATTATACTTTGACAAATCTTGTTTTACGCTTCGTATGCGTTCACAAAGTCGCTTCCAACAAACCAACTTAAATCCACCCCGCTAAATAGAAAAATACCAGATTTTGAACCTTATTTCAATGTGTTATGGTTTTTAGTAACATTTATATGTGATTTGGTGTATTTGTTTTATCCTCAGGCAAAACACTCTGAGATAGAAATCTTGCTAAAGGAAACGTCTTTTTCAGCGCCTATTGTCTACAATTACTTGGCTTTTGTGTTCTCTGATATGTATCTATCTCTGTCTGTCTTGTGTACAACAGTATATCTATTTCAGGGGTAAAAATGTTTTGCAAATCCAATTTAAGATTTCCGCCCGCTTCTGTTTCGAGGTTCTTTTTAATTATTTCTGTCGTGAGGTAACGTGTTTCAAAGACTTCTTTATGTACAGTCATACATGGATGTATTATGTTGTATTCGTTTTGTCTCCACAATACAAATGGAGTCTGTCTGTTGGTAGCACTGATGTTTTGTTCAAACACAAAGAATCTTTTTTACTCCAATACACAATGGCTACTATTGTCACTTGTGTATGTTTATAATATTTTTATGATCTGGTATATCCGAAAGTATATTATATGTTACTCGTAATTGATCGAGAATTTAGAACCCAGAGTGCTAAGTGTGAGTTTTTCTTTTTGCATTCGATCGTGAGCGCGTTCGAGTTTACTTGGAATTTGTATGTGATTTGTACAGCGCCACCTAGTGGTAAACGTGAGAAACCAGTTTACCACTAGGTGGCGCTGTACAAATCACATACAAATTTCTAGTAAACTCGAAACGCGCTCACGATCGAATGCGAAAAGAAAAACTCACACTTAGCACTCTGATTACATCATCGACGGGGCTCGGGTTTGATTCCCGATAAGGACGAACATTTGTGTAATCACACAAATGTTTGTCCTAATTAGCATAGATGTTTGTATTTCTGGGTTTAAATGTTTATTAACTGTAAGTATGTATTTGAGTATTTATATATGTATTTCTATGCAATAATATTGTAGACAAACACCTACATACCTACCTATATAACACACAAGTTGCTTACTTTGAGGTTAAATTAAAGATCATGAAACAAAAAACTTTGTACCTATTTTTACAACATATACCGAGCGGTAGTGCATGAAATTTGACACTGTTAATGGATAGCAAAAACTAATATTTTAGAAGCTAGAAAGCTTATTATATATGTATTAAAAATATATTAAATTATTAAAAATAAACATTACATACTTAGTGTATGTAATATTCATTCATTTGAAATACTTCATAATGTATACGTACCTAAGATACATAGGTATACTATTTCGCTTAGTGTAAAAGTTGGTTGTCGAAATCAGAAGATATTGTTTAATTTATAGTCAAACGGAGTCATAGCACATGAGTAGATAAACGGAAGTCATAGATAGTAGCGGATGCAGGGGGATGTATAGAGACCTTAATTCCCCCCAACCTTGAAAAATTTGATAATTACCTTGATAAAGTCTAATTTCAGGGTAATCAAGCCCCCTAACAATAATTCACTGAATAAACCCCCCAATCAATAATCCACCACTGGCCATAGACTTACCTACAGTGGAATATTAAGCAGAAGGTAAGTTGCTAGTAGGGTAAAAGTACTTACCATTTGTGGCCACTGTACAATTTTTGACTATTAATTGACAAAATTAATAAAAATAATTGTATATGTTGTATATGAAAGTGTGAAAACGTCATAAAAATAAAATTTAAAATTAAAATCTTTCCTACTAATGTTATATATGCGAAAGTTTGTGTAGATTGTGTGAGGATTGATGAGTGTGATAACTGTGCTTTATTCTTCAAAAAACATATAATAAATAAGAGTATCTTACATATTGTGTGAAAGAGTACAATTGCATTCAAAATAGAGTTTCACTAAGTGCCGAAAGTGAAAATAATTTATGTGAGGTACTCCGTGGTACTGATGTGCCAACTCGGAATAAACACGACTCGAGTTAACTCGAGTTAAAATTCACTTAACTCGGGCTGAACTCGAGTTACCGAACTCGAGTTAGCAGGGCGAGGCTTTGAATAATTGTTTGTGACTGCTTAATTTTTTTAATATTGTTAATTCGTTTAATTATGTTGTGACTTGTGACAATTATCGTTACTACACTAAGTAGGTGGTAAAACAGTAAAAAAAATTCACGGGACAAATTATACAATACTGATCTAACCCCAAAGTAAGCAAATTGTTCGCTTGTGTTATGGATGTTAGCCAACGATACTAATACATGGAAATACATATATAAATACTAGAATATATTTAATAAACACCCAAACCCGGAATTACAAACATTTATGCTCATCACACAAATGCTTGTCCCCGTTGGGATTGCGTAGTCAGGGTCGCTAACGACTCGACCAACGGGGCGGTAAAGTTGTTTTTAGTAATCGTTATAAGCTTTTGTATGTATGTTTCCATTTTATAGCATTTTAGAATATCTATATTTAGCGGATAAGCGCGATATTTGCCTCATTTTTTTGAAAAGGCTTTTCCGATGTTGATGATTCAACGGAGATATTATTTTCATTCACGTGCACTCTGTGCCTATTGAAACTCTTTCTAAACGTGATTTCTTTTAAGATCCCAGTGTTTTTAAATATCGTAATTAATAAGTGTTATAAAATAATTATACTTTTATTGAAATTCTATCTTAATTTTGCTACATATTTTCTTTACGTATGTGAATAGTAAATAAATGAATACGGTCTTACACGATCAACAAATCGCGCCAACGCGAACCTACAATTGTTTGCTTTCCTCGTTTGTTCGTGTACAGTGAAGGTTCAAAGTTTGCAACTCTAACTCGAGTTAAGGAGAATCTAACCCGAGTTAACCCGATTCAAGCACAACTCGAGTTAGTAACTCGAGTTGACCCATCACTACTCCGTGGCAGCATAGCATTTTTCAGGTGAAATCATTTTTAAAATCGCCATATTAGTTTTATAATTTATTCGTAACCAACAAACATACAAAAACTATTTTTTTAAAGTATCTTCACGCCCGTATCCCCGAACAGGTAGGCAGAAGTGCAACCAGTGCACCCACAATTAGCCAAAAAGGCAATGTGATAGGTGGCAAACCTATCGCCAACCGGGCACTTAATTAATTTTGTTTTTATCAGAAAATCGAAAGAAACATATTTTTAGAAATGTCCGACCTGGGAATCGAACCCAAGACCTCATGTGGTCAACACCGACATCGGACCACTAGACCATAGAGGCAATTATTATTTCTTTCTCCTTATAATATTCATGTAAATATACTTTAGCTTCAACCCTTGTATGGTTTTTGGTGGTGGTCATTTATTTAGCTCGTAATCAGACTATACCCATAAAAGATGGCATAAGTAAAGGGCTCAGATGACCTCTGAGTTCTACTTCTCAGCGTCAACGCCAGAGGCAGGCAGTTATCTTAGGACTTCGTATAAAACAGATATTATTTCTAAATACGCCCCTCAGTCCTGATTGTGAAAGATGTGATACTTTCAAAGAGTTAGGGCTTCCAACACTTTAAGTATTATTTAAAAATTATTTCCAAAGACGAGTTTGTGTTGATTCTTTATTCTTGCTTCTCTTAGCTTATATTTTTAATAATACGGTAGAAAACAAGCTGATAGTTACCCCTAATGTAAAGAAATAACGTGGGTGTACTGGTTGTGTCTTCGGAGATACAGGCGTGAGAATATTTTTTTATTTCTTTCTATCCGGCTACCTATTTACTTGTTTGCTATACTATGGGAACAAAATGGCTGGCAGTAACGTCCACTCTTCATAAAGATCTGGACCAATACAACACAAAACTCTGTTTACTTGACATTACTTAATGTCCTACGGCCCCTAAGTGAGGCAGGGGGCGTCCACAGTGTTCCGTCATTGTGTTCTGTCTTGGATTACGCCGTACACGCTTTGCCTCGGACCATGTCAGTAATCTCCAGCTCTGCTGCCATTGAACGCCTCCAGGTGTGGTACAGACGACCACGCTTCCTCTTCCCTTGTAGAGTCCCTGTGTCCATTCCAGAATGTTTCTAAGAAAATAGTTGGGAGTTTTTCTGAGGGTTTGATCGATCCACATCCGCTTACGGCGCTTGATCTGGAGACCTATCGGCGTTTCATGACTTAGTTCCCTATTTTTTACTATTCCTTTGTAATAGAAATTTGTAGCAACCCTAATCCAATATCATAACTGACCCTAGGCTGTTAAAAAGGAATAAAAAAGTAATAAAACGCAAGCCACAATAAAAACCACAATAAGGGAAGGGTTCCGCGACCCTTGCACCCCCAACACCCCTTGCACCCCAGCGCCTCGCCAACAATAAGATGTCCCGAGAAACCGGCAAATATTTGCATAATTACACTTTACTGCATTTTTTCATACTTTCGCATTTATTATATTACGGCTGTGTTGGCCTAGTCGCTAGTCAGTTTGGTCATAGGGTTCGGATTCCGGGTTAGATAAATAGTTATTAGGGATTTATTTAGGGATTTATTTAGGGATTTATTTAAGCAACTAGTTTTAGTGGTTTATTGTTCGGAGTTTCCGGCCGCAAAATTTCATAATCGTAACACCATAACATGGAATTTCATTCTCATCACCTCTGTGGTCTAGTGGTCTAGCGTTGGCGTTGACCACATGAGGTCCCGGGTTCGAATCACGGGTCGGGCACATAAAAAAAGTGTTTTTTAGTTTTCTGAGAAATACAAAGTTGCCCGGGATTGGAAAGTGCCCGGTTGGCGATAGGCTTGCCACCTATCACATTTGTGGGACCAAGTATCTTCGGCTAATCGTGGATGCACTTGTTGTACCTCTGCCTACTCCTTCGGAGATATGGGCGTGAAGATACTTTTTTTTAATTTTTTAAATAGGATTATATGTAAATATGCATGATTTTCCTGATGGAAAGGGATAACTATCGTCTATAGAGACCAAAGATGGCAATGGTGCGTTGATATCGCTATGGAAGGATGACAGTGCCACATGCATCAGTCTACCGGCTAACTTACCCTCCACACTGGAATACGACAGTGACAAGCTATTGTGGCAGGAATAAGTAAGACGGTGGTACCAAATACCCGAGTGAGATGCTGCGGAACGCTACCACCTAGTAGTCACGATGATAGTGAGACGTACAGCCAATCGACTTTTACGACATGCCTGGCAGAACGGCAGTTGGTCTATTCTTCAAAGGAGCCTGGACCAACATGGGTGAAATACGAATATTACAAAATATCTTCATTCCCGTATCCCCAAAGAGGTAGCAACAATAAGTGCACCCACTAGTGCCCGGTTGGCACTTTTTCCAATCCCGGGCAACGTCGTTTTTGTCAGAAAACTGAAAAAAAACACATTTTTTAATTGTCCGACTCAAGAACCGAACCCGAGACCTCATGTGGTCAACTCCGACACCGGACAGTCTACAGAGGCGATTAAATACTAATATTGTAATAATAATAATACAATAGTGGCACGTATTAGCCTCCTCTCATCTTTTACGATATACCCAACAGTTAGGCAGTTAATGTATTCTTCCAAAGAGGCTCTGAACACGGGAAGAATAATAATAAGTCAGTTGATCAGTAAGTTATAAGAATTGCTCCGCCAAATAGTCTGTGCAACTTGTCAGGATTGTTGTTCTGTTTGATTCGGGCTATGAAATTACGTGACCGGACATCAGGCCGTAACATCATATTCTATTCTCATTATTTTGATGTCTGGAACTTGACTACAATGCGATTCAAGTAATTTTTACCTTCGGTGACTAATCCGCAGATCTAATTACCAGCGGATGTGTGTCCGAAGCGACTTGAGAGTCTTCAAGATGAGATTTCACTTATTCCCCAATGATTATGTACCTCTGGTTCCAGGCTTCAGGTGTTGCAGCTGTTCATGGATGGCGGTGATCATTTAACATTAGCTAATCATCTTGTCCGATTGCTCCCTGTTCTATAAAATGAATTATGTATGTGATACTAAAAACTTGCAACACGATTAGAAATGCACTGTTTCCGTATTTTTTTATGTATTGGCCAAGGGCGGCAACCTTTTGAGTCCGAAGAGACAAAAATTACAATTTAGAAAATTTCAAAGTTTTTAAAGAGCCACAAAATTTTTTCTTGCCAATAGTTAACAATACTTACATAACTAAAGCTTTTTGATAAAAAAAGACTTATCTATTTAATCATAAGAAAAACGTTTATTTGATTATACATGTATAAGTAGTGCTTTTTCACAACAAATTAGACAATAAATAAGTTAACCACTTACTATTTAAGTGCAAAATTTAAACTATTAACATTTACTACAATAGTATCGGCCGGTTTCTGCAATGAAAATTAATTTTAACAAGCAATTAATCTGTATTTAACAGATCATTTCCTTGTAAAAATTATGTTAATCATAGATTAATTGCTTGTTAAAATTGACTTGCGTTCCGGAAACCGGCCGTAACTTTTACTTCAATAACAAATAATTGAGCAAACAGATTAAATGAGAGCAATAGTTATTCGAAAGTAAACAATATTTTCTTAAAGAACTAAAGAACTACAGCTTTACATGCAAAGATCCGCATGTGGCTCGCGAGCCCCAAGTTGCCGACCTGTGGTCCAACCACCTTTGAAATTTAGACCATATGCTGTTTAGCCAGCCAGTTCCTAAAAGCCAAACGAAAAAATCTGATGAAAATACATGCCACTACCATCGTGATTACTAGGTGGTAGAGTTCAGCAAAGTTGTGCTCGGGTCTGGTACTACCACCTTGGATATATCTGCCGTAATAGCGTCAATGCTTATCACTGTCTTGTTCCGGTTTTGAGGGTAAGACAGCCAGTTAAATTATGTTTGTGGTATTACCTTTCTAGCACGTCATGGACGGCAACGCATTATTGGTGCCTATCTTCACTTCTTTAGTGTTTATCGGCGACTGTTGTCTATTTTCATCGCGATAGCTATCGACTTGTTTGCTATAAAAATATCTTTGATTTGGTAGGTGATGGTTATCATCATCAGTACCAGTAGCGCCATCTGCCTTTGTGATTCTGTTAAACAAGTAAAAAAATCGATATCAGATTTGAATCTGCCGATAGACAGATAGATAGCCTGTAGGTCTGTGTTAGCACTCAGTTTAATTACAGTAAGAGTTGTTCCTGAGAGCTGGCGGTCAGATCATAGCGACTGTCCGCTCGAGTACCGCGACATGTCTACTTTCTGTGACACAGTGACGGACTCCAGCATCGTATTGAAAAATTAATTATTAATTATTTCTCTTATTATCTGCAAAATATATAGTGATTTTCATGTAATATCTATACAAGATAATTTTTTAACGAGGAAGACAGGAAAAAATAGAGATGTTTAATATCACGATACATGCAATTTTCCGTATCTTATCCAAACTCATAATTCAAGTCATGCTGACACTTCACTATAGAGGCCTATTGATACCATTACGGAATTAATTTGTTCTGTGGATTCCATTCTCGCACAAAACTTGACTAAATGGTCATAACACATTAGACTTACTTATTAATTTTACTCCTAGAACATTCGATTCTTTTAATAATGCTTATACTTAAAATTTCATGAAATATTTTCATTGAAAGCGCTTTTTGTGTGTATTTTTAATTTAATTTAAATGTAAATCAATGAAACGAGATGAAGATTTTTTTCTGGATATATTATAAATATTTTTTATTGTTATGTAAGAATTTTTTTAAGAAACATTGTTACAATGTATGTACCTGTCGTATATACCTACACCACTATTTTAAAAATAGCATTTGAAAATTGAAATCGTTATAAGTTTCTGAATTTATCAACCAGGTGCCAACCGACAAATCAGTGAAACGTAAGTAACCGGCTCGCATTCATTTAGAATCGTGATGGTGTTCTTTTCGTAAGATAATATAAATTAATAGGTTCTAGGCTGTTAATAATGACAGTTGTTGGAAAAGAAAATAACGAATTTTTAGTTACATTTTATACTTTGTCCAAATATTTGAAAGAAAAGCAAACATAAAAATTATTATTTAAATATATATTACCTTGACTTTGTTAAATACTTGTACTAATTCACAACTAACATTTATTTTACAGCCAATCGGTTTCAGCTGTTAAAGTATCATCAGGGCTTTTTGATATATTTTATAGTTTATATTATTTAAACATATAACTAAAAGCTCTGATGATGCTATAACAGGCGAAACCAGCTGTAAAATAAATAAGTGTTAGCTGTGAAATAGTACAAGTGTTTAACAAAATCAATATGATACAGTTTCACCAAGTGGCGACGATAGAAAGTATAAATTGTATATTACGTACATTGTTTGCGAGTTTTTTCGTATTTAACGTGAAATCTATTGCCCTGCACGGTTTAGTGTTTGTTTATTCGCCTCGTAATAACATCTGAATGGATTTTATTAAAATCAAACGATGATATTTCTAGTTCATAGATTTAAATACACGACAAGTTATTTCGAAAAAGTGTCAAATTTATCTGCCTAGAATAAAGTTATATATTTCGGCACTAGATTTAATTTTTGATATGATCCTTCTAGTGATTTCTGTTGTGAGTTGTTAGATAAGTTGGCCAGTAATTTAATTTTACAGGTATATTAATTCATTAACAATACCCCTTTTTTAAAACAATAACGCGAGCAGTGAAGTATAAAATTTGACACAGTTCTAGTAATCTGCAATAGTTTGCAGTAGTCTGCTAGTAATGCAGAGGACTGCAGAAACCTAATATTTTTGAACAATCTGCATTATTGACCGATAAATTAATAAAAATAACATTATACACATTACATTCATCTGACATAAATGATAAGATACATATGTGTATACTATTTTTTAGGCTAAAGTTTGTTTTCAAATTTAAAAGAGATTTTATTGTTAAGTTTATGGTAGAATGTGGATTACACGGCGATCATTAACACAGATTAACCGTCGACGGTAAAGACTCAAACAGTTCGCAGTCCGGCCCTGTATTGCCACCATGTCAGTATTTTGTTAGTCGGCAGCTTTGTCGCGGACTCGCGCACTTGACTCTACCATCCCCGTCCCTGTCACTCGGCTAGTGAGTGACAGAGACGCGGCACGGTCACGGGATGCTAGTTCAAAACCTGTGACAATATTTGGCCACCCATTGGCTACAATGAGGCGGAGGTTAACAATATTGTTTGTGCACTTCACTTTGTGACTTTACGTTATTTTAACGTTTTTTAGTCTCCACTGCGTTCGCCCTGCAACTTGTTCTTCATATATTTTATACTTTTTGTTGTCGGCACTTGGTGAACCTCTATTTGTGTTAAAATGTACTTGCATTGTTCCACAAAATATTTTTAATAAGTTTATATCGCCAGCTGGTTTCACTTCGGCACTTTCAGGTGTTTATAACATGACAATATTAATACGAGCGATCGCCTGTGGCAAAAGTTCGACCAGAGAGACTAAACACTAAAATCTATGTTTCACAACTGACTTTAGCCGTAAAGAAAATAGTATACTTAATATACATGTGTGTATAATTTCATGTATATCACATAAAATATGTAGGTAGTGTGTGTAATACTTATTTTTATAAAATCCATATCCATACTAATATTATAAATGCGAATGTTTGTCTGTCTGTCTGTTACACTTTCACGGTTAAACCACTGGACTGATTTTCATGAAATTTGGCATGAAAGTAGTTGAAGAGCCGGGGTCAAACATAGGCTATTTTTTTTTTCAAAAATCAACCCCTAAAGGGTTGAAATAGGGGATGAAATTTGTATGAAAAACTATCTCGACGACATGTTAAAAGCCTTACCTACTTCTGCTATTGGGGCAGAAGTAGGTAAGAAGTAGTGTTATCAAATACCCGGACGAGTCATTAGGGAACTCTGTCATCTTGTAGTCACGATGGTAGTAACACTATAGCCAATCAGTCGCCTTTTACGACCTACTTGGTAGAACGGCAGTTAGTATATTCTTTAAAGGAGCTAGGACCAACACAGGGGATCAGATCCTTGCCAAATTTACTTGGGATAGAATAGAAAAATATTACATCCAAACAAAAGAGCAAAAGAACAATTCTTAATAAAACACTACAGATCAAAGCTAAAAAAATAAAAACGTGAATTAGTTTATGTAAGTTTGTCTGCACGGGCTAATAAATGTGTATGTTTGTGTGTGTGTGTGTGTATGACTGTGTGTATGTATACATATGTATGTGTATTTGGACATGCGTGTTGTTAAGGTGTGTATGTCTAACGATGACGCGCTAGCTGAGAGGAAACATGTTGGAGCGATACTTCAGATGTTTAATAAATTTGGATTGTATAGATTCGATAATATGTGCGTGTGTCTTTGTATGTGTGACTGTGTGTATGTATGCATATGTATGTGTATTTGGGCATGTGTGTTGTTAAGGTGTATATGTCGAAATATGAGGTGTTAGCTGGCGGGAAACATGTTGGAGTGATAGTTCAGATGTTTAATGAATTGGAGTTTATGTGTAACATATTGTGGGTTCCACACGAGGGAACAGTATTCCAAAATACTATACAAACGATATCAGTGAGTGGTTTACAAACCCGTTATATAAATTCTAAGTGCTTATACGTTTTACTAGTTATATCATTTATATATTCTGTGAAAGTGAGTTTGTCATCTAACAATAAACCAAGATCTTTTACGACATGAACTTGCTGGAGTTCTAATTTGTTAATGTTATATTTAGAATTGATGCGACGTTTTTTTCGAGTATATGAAATATATTGACATTTATTAACATTGATGTCAATGCGATTATTGTTGTAATAAATAGCCAGGCATTTTAAGTCATCCTGAAGCCACAAAACATCATGGTTGCTTTTAACGGACATGTATATTTTAGTATCGTCTGCATACATTAAAAATTAGCATAATATGAACATGTTGATTTATGTCGTAAAGACAGGATGCGTACAACAGAGGACTCAAAATAGAGCCTTGTGGGACTCCAGAGGGTATATTAACGTAGTTCGATCTAAAACCAACTATTACTACAGCCTGACTTCGATTACATAAGTATGAAACCACCCATCTAAGCACATTACCACATAATACATATACCAAACTGTTGTAACTTTTTGATGAGGATGACGTGATCTACACGGTTCTTAAAAAAACAGTTTTAAACTTAAAAACTAATTTATTGTAGATCTAGGCCTTTGAAGAATAGGCATTTTCTATTCTGCCCGGCAGTACGTAAATGGCTAACGATTGGATATACGCGATACTACAACAGTGACTACTAGCTGGTATAGTTTTGCAACGTCTCGCCCGTGTCTGGTGCCACCGTTTTATAGACCTTGGTCCCAGGAACATTTTTATTTTTAAGTAGCTGCAGCCTGCAGCACGCTGCATCATAAAAGTTTTTGGCAAATCCTGCGGGATCATCTAATTTTTCCGGGATAATAAGTAGCCAATATGTTATTCTGGGTCTTCAGCTACCTACATACCAAATTTCATCGTAATCGTTTCAGTAGTATTTGCGTGAAAGAGTAACAAACATCCATACATACATATTCACAAACTTTCGCATTTATAATATTAGTAGGATTAATAACAAGGTGATTTTTTTGTAAACAGCTTCGTTTTGAAGCTTCCAAAAATCTTTTCTATCTTCCAAAAATCTCGAATCAGGTAATTACTAAAGTTTGGTAAAAAAAACGTGTCGGGCTAAGAAAAGTTTCCACTTTTCGTGTAGAGCAACGTTACCCTTAAATTATAAAGATACTAGCTGCAGCGTACAGCTCGCTGCATCATAAGTTTTTGGCAAATCCCGCGGGATCATCTAATTTTTCCGGGATAATAAGTAGCCTATATGTTATTCTGCGTCTTCAGCTACCTACACACCAAATTTCATCGTAATCGTTTTAGTAGTATTTGCGTGAGAGTAACAAACATCCATACATACATACTCACAAACTTTCGCATTTATAATATTAGTAGAATTTAAGTGGCTGTTGTGAAAAAATTTGATTGTTTTTTAATGAAACCATCGAATGTGTAGGATAAAAGTTTTTTCGTGTTTTAATAAAGTATCAAGCGTTTAGATTAAAAAACTAAATATTGTTGTTAATCAATATTTTTCCTTCACCGCATTAACATGTTTGAAGCCCTCTAACTTTATTAGTTACCCGATTCGAGATTTTTCGTAAAGAGAAAAGATAGACATCTCGTCAAAACAAAGCTGTTTACAAAAATTCAACTTGTTTTAAAACAAAAATAAAAATGCTCCCGGGACTACGGTCTACTTCCTACTCCTGCCGCAATAACGTCAGTGCTTGTCACTGTTTCGTTTTGGAGGGTAAGTAGGCTGGTAAAGTTATGCATGTGGCATTACCATCGCACAATATCAACATGGATAGCAACGCTCCATTAACATCTTTGATGTCTTTAGGCGGTGATTGTTTCTTTCCATCAGAAGAACATTCTGATGATATAAAAAATGACTATTATAACTATATAATATATTGTAGATATGGTGAAAATATTTGTACATATTTATGTTTACATTAAGACTGTTGTAAGTGATATGTACCTAATATTAAAATGTCATCGACTGTAGTACTTTATTTTGTTGTTATCGTTAAGTTGTACGCCATGTAAGATTCTAACAGTAAAATCCTTAATCAGCTTTTAACTATGCTGATATAAATAAGATTGAGGACAAGGTCGATCTCTGGTGAAAACAAGCATTTGTGCGATGAGCATATATGTCTGTATTTTCTAAAGAATTTTGTAAATTTTTAATACACTTGTACTATTTCACAAACAACTTAATTTAATTAATTTCGTCTTTTATGGCATCTTCAGGGCTACGAGACATAAATATAGCAATATCTGGTTGACCGAGCTTTGCTCGGTTTTTCACATACCCATATCTTGGGAACCGAACTTTTCTTGGACCTGGAACCTTGATCAATCGATTCCTATAGAATAAATATATTTTTTTTTGTACCTGGTTGACCGAGTTTTGCTCAGTTTTTCACATACCCATATCTTGGGAACTGAGCTTTTCTTGGACCTAGAACCTTGATAAATCGATTCCTTGACCCGAAAAACCCCTAATTTGTGACTTTCATGAAAATCGATGAAAATCGTTGGAGCCGATTCCGAGATTCCAATTATATATATATATATATATATATATATATATATATATATATATATATATATATATATATATATATATATAATATACGTTAATCTAATACCTTTAAACGAGCAATTCTATATATATATATATATATATATATATATATATATATATATATATATATATATATATATATATATATATATATATATATATATATATATATATATATATATATATATATATATATATATATATATATATATATATATATATATATATATATATATATATATATATATATAGAATTGCTCGTTTAAAGGTATTAGATTAACGTATCGTATGATACGCTACGACACGTATCATGCTATGTGTATAAAAGTCTCGAAGCCCAATCGCATTATCGTAAGATATGTTAATGCTATATTTATAAAAGTCTTGTAGCCCTGAAGATGCCGTAAAAGGCGTAACCTGCTGGTGATATTAATTAAATTAAAAGTGGTTTGTGAGACAGTACAACTGTGTTAACAAAATTACAAATGGAGTTTCACTAAGTGTCGACAACAAAAAGTATATATTTCCCAAAAAATCCAAAATATTAGTAATAGGGTACTATCTGGCTGGTTAAACATTTGGATTGATTTGTATTGATCATTTGTCCAACTTTGTTAATAAAAAAAAATATAACGCCAAATTCTTGCAATTACAATATTAAACTACAATTTCTCAACACGCGGTAAATGTATAGTCTTTTCGTTGAGTGGCTGTGGGTAACCTATTTGTTATTATTCTCCTGATTTGACGTTAAACACCGTAATCGTTTCCCATTAGTGTACAATGCGATTGTTAAACAAAATGGAGGCACAATGCCAAGCCACACGATACTCATTGACTACTCCGCAAGTGCAATTACACGATTGTTTTATTATTTCCATTATTATATTACAACTATTATTAAGACCTCTTAACATTTGTTATTCAATAACCCTCCATCACACGATTTTTTCCGACGTTTCTACCTCCTTACTACTGTTAATATAAGGTTGAAAATGATTTTTAAAGTTTCGTTAAAAAATATTTAACGATTGCTCCATTGTTCTCATTATTTGGGGCGTTACTTTTACCGTTTTTAAACTGAATAGGCGGGACTTGAACCATGAAACCATTATTGACTAATTGATACTACTGGCTTTGTCTCCATTTTATTATCTTTCAACGATCAAGTCAAACATTAGTAATTAAACTTGAAAAATACTTTTTGGTACATTTTTCTCATTTCAAATAGGTCGTCCTAACATGTTTTCTTGATAGCAGCAATTTTACGTACGAATTTTTTAAATCAAAATTAGGAAACTAAATGTAGGCATTTTGAACTAAGACGAACAGCGTAGTCTCTTTACCAGACGTAGAAATATATATAGGTAGGTACATTAAATGTACCTACCTATATAATATCTTTAAGTATCTTCACGGCCGTATCCCCGAAAAGGTGGGCAGAAGTACAACAAGTGCACCCACGATTAGCCGAAGATACTTGGTCCCACAATGTGATAGGTGGCAAGCCTATCGCCAACTGGGAATTTTCCAATCCCGAATCCAATTCCAATCCCGCAACGTTGTTTTTACCAGAAAACTAAAAAAAGACATTTTTTAATTGCCCGACCCGGGAATCGAACTCGGGACCTCCTCATGTGGTCAACTCCGACACCGGAGCATTAGACCACAGAGGCGATAGATTAATACCTTTAAAAGAGCATTTCTTGTACCTATAAGTATAAATATATCATCTGAATCTCGGAAATGGCTCCATTGGTTTTCATGAAATTTAATAAGTATGCAGGGTGTTTCGGAGGCGATAAATCGATCTAGCTAGGTTTATAGAAAAACGTCGTTTTTACTAAAAAAAATACTGAGCACATCTCAGTAATCCAGGTACTAAAATAAATTATGAAAAATGAAATGAAAAATGAAAATGAAAAGTATTTATTTGCAAGAATATGGTGTTACAAATTATTAAAATTAATCAAAGATACCAGCATATTCTACCATTATATGGTGTGCAAATATTTAAAAAAAATAAGTTAACATAATATTCTATGTTAAGAATTTTGATGCATTATTTATTTGCTCATTACTATATATTTACATAACTTATATAAATTGAAATTTTATCAAATTATTTTTATTTAAATACAAATATTAAGACACATTTATACACCAATTCAAGAAATATTCTTTTCATGTATTTATTCTTGATGATTCGATTTCTTTAGAATTACTACCGGATCGGAACGCGGCCTCACACTGAGAAGATCCCGCGGAAGAAACTCAGCGGGCTTGTCTTGTTTTTCTTATAATTTACAAAATCACATGTGTTTATTCAATCAAAATGTTTACATTTATACATGTATAAATTTATAAAAATTTCATACTAAGATGTTCTTAGTTTAACATTCTAGCTTGGCAGCAGAAATTCATTCAAATTATTATACATTTTTTCTATTAGCAAATTAAATAACTTATTTGCAAAAATATTCAAAATTTTAATTATACTTAAGATTTTTTTATTAATTACACAATAAGAGATTTCCTTTAACTAACATTTTATCTTATCAGCAAAAAAATCATTTACAGTGTAGTATGTTTTGTCAAGCAGTAGATCAAATAGTTTTTTTGCGAATTTTTTATAGGCAATGATTTAAGATTATCAAGAATATGATTGTATATATTTATCGCCATACAATAAGCATTGTTTGTAAAAAAGTTGATTTTTTGGCAAGGCACATGTAATTTTTCACTAATTCTAAAACATGAATTCCCTAATATTTCAGCATTTGTTTTGAACAAATGTTAATGTTTTTTCACAAATACGCATACCGCCAAGATGTACAAACTTGGTAATGGTAGTATTCTAAGAGTTTTAAACAGTGGTTGACAAGAATGTAGTTGATTGACGTTACATATAGCACGTACACATTTTTTTGGACCCTAACAATTCTAATTACATCTACTGAATTTCCCCAAATAGGAATTGGTAGTCATAGCCATGGTACGCCAGCAAAGTCACGTTTAAATTGGCAACCTGTCGTATTCCTCTTGTAACATAGACAAATCTATCAATTTTGTTACACAAAGAATCAATGTGTGCTTCCATTTGCAATCTTTACAGAATTACTATTCCTAGAAATTTGGTATGATCTGCATTTTCTATAGCAATATTATCTAAAATTAATTTAAGTACATATCTACATTTTTCTTTGCTTTGCTAAAAACCTAAACTTATTTATAAAAAAAAAAAATACAACAATTGTCCACTTTAGTATAGAAACACATCAAATGTGATTAATTCAATATGCACCAGTATTCGAAACTCGGAACTGTCGGAAGTTAATGTAACTATTACCAATTATTATATAATCTGTGCCATGACAACAAATTCTTATATAACTAAATGTAACTTAAGTTTTAATTTAAAATCATTAAGATTTAAGCTTTTTTATGTATACTTATATAAATGGACTCCTTCAAATGTAACATTTCTTTTATGTACCATAATCTTCTACGCCTGTGTAATTTTATCTTAAGTAGTTAAGTCGTAAAAGCCTAATTTCGCAAATATTTGTAATAATAAATTAGTTGTCGATAAAAATAATTGTACAATAGGTACCATGGAACATTTGGCTACATTTGATAATCAACGTCACTTGTTCACATATCTTATTATCTGATCATCGAATGAATCATTAAGAGTAGGAAACTTCATATCAATTACATTTTCAATCCCTCACTTTCCACATAATTATTAGATATATTTTACCGAAAACTATTGACAACGGCACAAAGATACTGTCATCCAATCCTCTAAACAGCTGGGGCTTTCAAACCGCAATATATTTATAATTGTACAAAAACCACCACTCAATAAAATTTCAACATAATAGCAGGTAAATTCTTACAATGACCAGCTAAAAAGAACTCTATAAGCGTTTTTCAATGTTAAAAACGCGTGGTACGCTTGTTATTCGAAACCATTCAACAGATATCAATTACTCATTGTGAAGAAATAATTGCAGAATCGAGCGAACAGAAATTATTATAACCTTTGTGCTTCTGAAAGTTTTTTTCTTCGCCTCTATCTCGATGTAATAAAGATGTGGTTGAGTTTTTAATTTTTTTATATTGCGTGGGAGATGTATTTTGGTTAGAGGGTCTATTATCTGTTTGTTATTATATTCCATTATGTCTATTGAAATGTTAAGCGGTTTGACATGTGACTGGCAATTTCGTCTTATTTTTTGTCAGGTAGCGGTGACGGGTTAAGACTGCGAATATTAATAAGTAGGTACATGTTTTACTTACATGTGTGTTGGACCATTTTCAATCGACTTTTTAAATGAAGGTTCTCCATTTGGTAGTTTTGTGTTTGTTTCCTCAGATTTTTGTAATTCATTAACTTGAAGTTTTTTTGGAAGGGAATGTTTCTCTTTTGATCCCATATATATTTGGTGAAGATCTAATTTATGGTTCCGCTAATACAAAAGGTTGGAGGTCGGTTGTTGTAATTTTACTGAGCTGCGTTTGAGTTATGAGTCTCAGTTCATGTCAGAAATTTTCTCATGTTTCTTTATCGTTAACATTTGATGAAAACTCCATTTAGCCGATAATATCATTGATATAAAATCCAAGATTCACAATCAGTGTCTCAAAAACGTCCTCTAAAAATGAGCGCACAATTTAAAATTGTACGCTCATTTCAAATAGAGTCGCGTCGAGTGCGATAATGTCAATTTTATTACTTTTTGTACATTGCTTTATAAAAACAACTATAAATCTTACGCTTAAGGTTGGATATGCAAAAACACATGTTTTTGTCATATCTATAACTACTTATGTAAAATTAAGGACACTTTTGAGTGTCAGTTTTGTTGGAGACTGTGCATCTTGGGTTTTTTATATCAATGGATAATACCTATGAGCGAAACCGATTAAATTATAAAAGGATTAATTTTATTGTGAAACAGTATTTTGCATAAAAAATATTTATTATTATTTTTTTACTTCGTTTAATTCACTTAGCACATTTATCGACAAGAACAACTTAAGTTATTAAACAGCTTCCCATAATTATGTATATAGATACCTATCTATTTATAAGTAATTTTAGCATTAATAGAATTCCTTTAAAACCGATTTATATTACTATACTAAGAATTCTCAGTATAATAAAAAACCTCCATTGACAATCCGTGATTTTGGCGAGTGATGGCAGGGCGCGGCGACGCGTGGTGAACCAATTTAAAGCGGAACCCACAGGCAGCGGTGCATGAAATCGCTAATTGTGCAAACAGCCTTATTGTTGCTAATATAAAAGTATCGGATTTGCCCAAAATATTTGTGTTTTTTTGGGAATAACACAAGTTCCATGAAAGTTTATCTGATTTTGATAGTACAGAACTGAAATATTGGCTTGACTTCCCCTATCAATATAGACACATAATATTTTAATAATATGAAGAAATATCAATTAATTAACCATTCAATTATCACTTTTTTTCGAAAACTGTTAATTCACGGTTGGTATTCAGCTGCAACGCTAATTTCCATAGTTTGATCTAATCTTCATATTTTTTCTTAAGTTTTGGGAGTATGGTAGAAGTTAAGATTCAGAGGGTCCACCGGAACCAGAAAAAATTTGAAAGGAGCCCTAGACCAATGCGACAAAAAGAAAAGAAGAAACTAGAATTTAAAAAAAAAGTTTGAAAAATCCAAAAGTGCACGCCGCAACGTTTTTTTCTTTAAATTATTTATTATAAAAAAACAGATCCAAATGAAGTGATTTTCAATAGGGATCTATTCTGAGTAGATAAGATAATATTGATAATAAAATAAAGTTAATTCATAAAGCATATCAACCTATTTCGTGTTTACAGATATGAAATAAGAAACTGATGGTTATCTACATTTTTTCAACGTGATTTTTTAGAGTAATTATTCTCTTCAAAGTCCTAAAATTAAACAGAATTTGAAGAATTAAGGTTTTTCTTTAAAATTATATACATTTTATATCAAATTGATGTATGAATTTAATACTGAGTGATTGATTTAGTTGAGTATGGCTCAACCAACTTCAGTCACTCAGTATTAAATTTTCTTTTAAGCGATATTTTTTTTTATATTACTAGCAAAAAGCAGACCTTTGTAAGGGCTCGCAAAGTTATACTATCTAGTAATATTGTTAGAAAAGTATTTTTATGAGAATCACATCTTTTAATGTATGGACTTTATTTATAATTATCTAACCTAAAAAACCCAGCATATTTTCACCTAAACATAACATTCACATAAAAGACGTCGTCAGGCTTTGGACTAGGAATATTTGGTCTATTTTCAAGGAAAAAATGGGTATTAAAAATGAAGGTTGATCTTATCAAAAAACATATTGTTAACATTTTGCTGAAATAATTGATTTTTTTTCTAAAATCAGGAAGTTTTACGTCGATTTACGAAATCAAAATTAAAAATGTTTTATTTAAATAAGCCTTCAACATTTTTAGACTTAATATTGGACTTAACGCAGGCACGAAGAATTGACGGTAGAAACTCAGCGAATACATTTTTAGAATTTTTCTCTCAGAGAAACCCTCGGAGTTCGATTCCAGAGTCAAGCAAATGAAAAAAAATGTGTTTTTTCAGTTTTCTGATAAAACAACTTTGCCTGGGATTGGAAAAGTGCCCTACTGGCGAGTGCCATACGAGGGCACGATGACCGCGCGCCGCCAGTCAAATATGAAGAAACGATTCGTGAAGAAGGTAGTCTCTTAATAAATTCAAAAATTCTAATACAAAGTGTATCTTCTATCAATTTTAACTCGTTAGTTTAATAAAAGGTGGCGTTAGTAGTAATAAGATTCTAATACAAATTGTACATTCTATTTTTTTAATGTTTATAAAATTTTATTTTTATGGTAGATAACAAATTTAGACATGAATTTAAACTACCACGTCGAAGCTCAAACCTAAAAAATGCGATGCCTTTCCAGTAAAATGTACCACAAAAGTGCATAGAAAGTCGCCTAGTGTAGATAAGATAGCAAACAAGCAGATGGGTATCATGATGGCAAGAGTCATCCATCGCCTATAGACACCAATGATGTTAATGGTGCGATGCTATCTTGTGGCGAGGTCTAATGTCATATGCATAAGTTTACCGGCTACCTTAGCTTCTAAACCGGAACACGACAGTGACAAGCACTGACGCTATTGTGGTAGGAATAGGTAAGGAGGTGGTACCAGACCCGGGCGAGACAATGCAGAACTCTACCACCTAGTAAATAAACTAGTAGTAAATAACTAGTGAGTTACATAGAAGCTTTTTCTATGATTGTTTTGAGTTTTTATAGTACACTAAAAACCCCACTAAAATAATTTTCCATAAAGGTAGCCCAGAAAATCAGCTGTGGGGTTGAGAATTCTTGTCACCCTATGTGTTTGTTGAGTGGCTTATCATTTTACTATCATGTCATACATAAACATTAATTAATTTTTATGTTATTTGTTTTTTCATGTATGTTAATTGTTAATATGCTATATAAATTGTAATTATCGATGTCTTTTAAAAATTGTTATATATTTTTAACCTCCCACTACGCATGTAGATAAGGAAGTTTTTTCCTTATCTACATGCCGCCCGATTTACGAAAATCGAGTTTTCACCAGATGTCCACGTTTTGAGGTCCTAGAAATCTTTTCCAACTATTTTCACTATGACGTCAGTATGTCTCTTTCTCTCTCTCTCTCTCTCTGTGTGTGTGTATGTATGTAAATATCTCATATCTTTTGACTGGCTGGACCGATCGAAACGCGGTTGTTCGCATTCGATTGAATTCTTCAACTTAGATTTCCTGAAAATTTGAATTGATTCGGTCCAAGAGATTTTGAGATATTTTGAAAAAACACCAAAAAAATTTTTGAGGAAACAGTATTTTTTAATATAACTTCCAGATGTATGTACCGATTGAGTACAAAAACTAATCAGCTCTATTCCTCAAAAAACTACGTCTAATACATAAATTGCATCAAAATCGGTTTACCCGTTTGGGAGTAATCGTTGACGAAAAAAGTGTTTTTTTCGAAATAGCTTCGAAATTTTTCAACCAATCATTTTTTGGTGTTCTATGATATTTTAGTACTTTCGTAAAAAACTACGTTAAATGACGTTCCAAAAATCAAAATCGATTTTAATTCTCAAAACTTATAGCTTTTCAAATATTAAAATTATGTTGTTTTTAGCAAACTTACTTATTTTTTTTAAATAACTTTCCATATAATTCACAGCTTGACTTAAAAATCTTATCAGCTTTTTTCCTTTAAAAACTGCGTCAAATACCGTTAATTTAATCAAAATCGGTCAATTTGTTTGGGATTTATCAATGAAGAAAATCAAAAATAAAATGTTTTCTGCAATAGCATCGAAACCTTTCAACCTATCGATTATTTAGTTAAAGCAATATTTTAAAATCTACTCTTTTTTACTCTTTTGAGCTTAAAATACCTTAATTTAGTGGGAAGTTTCGGGGATGGCCCGTAGGGTCAACTGTTTACACATTTTTTCTTTGTTTACTGTATTTGTGGCTTTTGTTTGTTTTTGTCTTATTTATACGCTTGTTTTTGTTTTTATTGTATACTAGCTGACCCGGCAAACGTTGTTTTGCCTTACATATTAGGAATCCATAGCGGACAAACAACGTGACACGTAATTTATATAAGACTACGGGATTGTCTTTCCACGCAGCGAAAATGGCATTAAACTTTATATGGTGGTTATGTATTCTTAAATTTTGTAATTTTCCGCGCAATTTTCTTAATATTTTCTTTTATAAAAAAGACGTGTGGCATTCGGAGACTGCCGCGGTAAAGCTATTGCATAGCATTTTTTATCAACTTATGCAATTACAATTATATATTTATTTTATTTATGCAGTATTTTTTTTCTTTGTTTATTCATATTTAAAACACTTTGTACATAAATTATACGAGTACAAATATTCACTGTTTCACTTAGATGATAAATACCTATACACCTATATACTTTCTCACAAACAGCTGATTACGGTAGTTTTCCAATACAACCAATGCCACCTAAAGGCGGGTTGCTGAACTAAATAGACAAGCGTGATATTTCAAAAACTCATTAAAAGTTCTGGTATTTATCGATAGATGGAAAAACTAAAAAGTATCACCGCTGTGCCGGTCGGAGTGGGTAGTGTTAGGTTTTTTCGTTACGGAATTTCTGGATTCGGTCTCCACGCTCAAGGCCCGCGATAGACGCTATGCAATAGCTTAAAACCTTCTCCTTACAATTACAAACACAACAAAAAAAAATACCGAAATTGGTCCAGCCATTCAGGCGTGATGTCGTGATCAAGAAAAATAGGGATTGATTTTTATATATAAGATGTGTCGTAAATAAAACAATTCTAATCTTATTCTCAATATTAGTGTGTGTAGTAAAGGAGTAAAATTATTTTAATAAGGTTATGATGCACTATAAAAATTTAAAATAATCATTGCAAAAGCCGGTTAAGGTTATGATGCACTATAAAAATTTAAAATAATCATTGAAAAAGCTGAATACGCCTAATTTTTTTCATAATAACTCACTATATAATACGCAACGTTTCGTCCGGGTTTTATGTCACCGACTATTCTAATCATGCCACAAAAGTGTCAGTGTTTTTGACGATTGTTTTCTGTACTAGAGGGTAAAAAGGACCATTGTCATATCTTGTATTTGTAAAACACAGAAAACATATATAGTTGTAAACGATAGGTAGCATTAAAAGCATTTATGTTTCTAAATAACGTTTGATGGTAACCAATTACTAGTGAACCTTGACGGTTTCCGAATAGGTCTAATTTGATTGATGTAATTAGGACTTAAAATAATTTACATATACCTATTTATTACCCCGTATTCGTCTGGATTCACTTGAAGAATAGATCAGCCAGGCATGTCGTAAAATGCGACCGATTTACTGTACATAAATGTCAGTACTAATATGACTACTAGGCGCTAGAGTTAGACAACGTTTGGCCCGGGTATTTGTTACCACCGCCTTACCTATTACTACCGTAATAGCGTCAATGCTTGTGATTGTCGTGTTCTGGTTTAGAGGGTAAGGTAGCCCGTAGTTATGCATGTAACATTACCATCTTTGCCATTATAACATTGCCAATTTCTTTTTCAATCAGGAGTGCCATCTGCTTGTGTGCTATCTAATGATATAAAAAAAAATATCTATTTTTATATTTCTTATTATACACGCAAAGGAATATACTCTATTAAAACAAAATATATAACTCGAGAAAAATATTATTTTTTTATAAATCAAAATGGATTTAAATTTTTTGACAAATCTGTATGTGTAAAGTGTACAAGGCTTTTGTAGTTTTTTGGTAGTCCATCAAATAATTATATTGTGTTGGAAATCGAATATGTTTGTGAAGTTACACGTGATACTATTGTGCTGTAGGGATGTACAGTGAGTCGTTCCAATGCCAATGAAAAGAATGTTTAATCTGTGCTTAATAGAGCAACAATAGCTTTCATTAAACGTGCACAAAAAAACTATCACTTACGTAGGTTTTTACCATCAATATTGCATAAGAACAAAAGCTACGAAGTTATTAATGCTGGTGAACACCTTAGGGTTGAAATTCGATTAAAGACTAAATAATAAATTCACTTCTAACTTTGACAAGATAGCTGCAAAGAAAACGTTATACATACGTGTGTGTACATTATCATGTATGTCACATGAATGTAGTGTGTTGTGTGTGTAATGTTTATGTTTATTAATTTAATATATTTCAAATGCATATTATTTAAAAATATTAGGTCGATACAGTCTTCCGTATTGTAAACTGTAAATGTGCCTAATTTTGCCGTAATTACAAATAACTGTGCTGAACGCTGGGGCATTTGCGCAATTTGCTTTACGTAATAATATAATAGGTCTTTATCTATGAAATTGCCGTTTTTCATGAAATAAATGAAGAGTATTTATTTCTATATTATTTATTTCTATTAATAAAGTAATCTCCCATGCAACCACTGCATCTTTACCAACGCATTGGTAGGTTATTGATGCCCTTCTTGAAGAAATCAGCTGGACTGGAGGCAATAAATTCTTCAAAGGTATTTTGTACTGCCTTTCGGGTATTGATTTTATTCCACCAAGAAGTCATAAAAATTCACGAAAAAGTGTCTGTAGTGTAGTGAAAAGTCTGTAGGTGCAAGGTCTGGTGAGTACGGCGGATGACGGAGAACTTCCAACCCCAGCTTATGTAGCTTGGAGCCCGTCTCCTGTGCAGTATGAGATCCCGCGTTGTCGTGCAAAAGCAGTGGAGCTGGAGTTGAAAGTTCTCCGTCATCCGCTGTACTACATCCGTACATTGATAAATAGAAAAAAAAATCATAAAAAATACGCTTCATTTATTTCATGAAAAACGGCAATTTCATAGGTAATATTATCAGGCGTTGTTTTACGGGCAATAATTGTTACATTTTGCAAAACTATGTAATGAAATGACATTTCAATAATTAAAATTTGCCGTGCTTCGTGCGTTTCTAAGTTTTCTGTGGAAGTCGGCAGAGGACGCATCGATCTAAGTGATGCGTGATTCAATGGATGATGAGGTTCAGATTATTTTGTGAAATTTATTGTTATAAAAACTTGTGATTTGTATAGAGATAAAAAAAAGGAAATAATTCAGGGACCGATATTAGTGAACGTGGATTGTCGTTTCTTTGTATTTTTAGAGAAACAAATTGTGGTCGCCTTTTACGAATTGCCTGGCAGATTGGCAGATGACCAACAAGTGGAAAAATAAATAGCATAAGTTGGTTTACTGTTTTTTTCTATGGTTCTAAGGATATTGAAGTGCGAGATCAGAGACCTTCAAATATTAATTAACACAGTGTGCGCTTTTGTGTGAAGCTTTTGACAGTTAGGAGTGTCGTCGTCGTTGTGAAAAAATATGAATGAGCCATTTCGTGCTATTTTATCGTGGTGAATATTAATTAATACCCATGGAGTGATTTTCCTGTCCCTAACACTACCTTGACTCATGGTGTTTGTTAACAGTGCAGTTAGACAGAACTTTTTAGTTTGCAGTACCAAAGATATGGAATGACTTTCCTAAGTCAGGGTTTCCTGTTTATTATGACATGGGATCTTATAAGAGTCAGATTAATACATTTCTCAAGAGTCGGCAACGCATCTCTTCTCATATTGCAAATGTCAATGGGTATACATCTCTCACCGCTTTTCATTAGGTGGCACGGTTGCTCGTCTACCAGCTCATCTTATAAAAAATCTTTAAAGACTCGAAATGATTCGACAGAATTTCTCCTATCCAGTATTTCATTGGTCTAACCAAAAATTATAGCTATTAAGACTAAAAAGCTGATATTAAGACAGACATCATGTGATCATACCCCAGGTCAGACCAATCGTACAACATAAGTTATAATGTTTTATATATAATGGGTTAAATACCATTGCTTAATCGTGGATAGACCAGTTTCACCTCGGCGTAACTCTTCGGGGATTTCAGCGTGACAGAATTTATTTATTTTATGTAAAAATCCATCGGCAAGTTCGAAGAACCGCTATCACCGCAAATAGCACCGCAAACAATTTAAACTGTACATATTATTTGTTAATCTGTAATACTTAAAGCAATTTTTACTTACTTCGGATTCTTGACCAATCGCACATACAGATTAAAAAAATATTTTATTTTAAAATAAACCTTATTTTATTATTAATAGAGTTAATATCAAAATGGTTGTGTCCAAAACTGTGTTTAGAATATATTTGTAATATTAAAAGCGTACAAATGGAAATTCAAGTTTCTAAAATGTTCAAATACGAAGGCGTGGAGGTGGTGAGCAAACACGAAGACAAACAGACGCGAGGCGATCAACCAGAGACGCGATCATCTTACCACATTGAGTAAGGTGGTGTGGAAAAGTGGTTATATGTATAAGTTACTGTTGCACTATACATGAGAAAAGGTTTTGGTGAATCCCACGGAAAAAATGTATTTTTTCAAAATATCCTATGCTCTATCCTATATCATAATTTATCTGTTTATCAAGTCGACGGGTACTACGTATACTGGTGCAACCCGCAAAACAACGGAAATCATTTTTTTTGCATCAAAAGCCTTAAAATTACCTTATATTTGTTCTAATGTAGTAAAGCAATGTATTAAAGTATTTGAAAATTTGTACAAAAGTACAAATTTTCAAATACTTCTATTGATTTATATCAAAATTGCAAGCTATAGAACGTTTAATCTGCTCTCCTGTAAAGTTGTGTCATTGCACTTGCACTAGTATACATAGGACCCGTCGAAGTTTACTTTAAATCGATCTCGTATTTTGTGTTTGATTGAATTACATAGTCAAACAAACAAACATCTTTATAAGTTATTAGTAATAATATTATTAATTTTTTTTAACGCTTTAAAACTGCAGCAACCGACTTCCTATTAACTATATCTACGGAACCCTGTGACAGATCTTCACACAAAATGGTACCACGCGGGGAGTATACCCTCTCAAACAAAAAAATAATTTCCAAAATCGGTTCAAAAATGGCCGAGTTCTAGGGTGTCAAACATAAAAAACATACAGCCGAATTACCTCCTCTTTTTGGAAAATCGGTTTAAATAATCACCGAAAGGTTTGTACGCGCATAACTTCGGAATAAATGCAACAAATTAGATAATTCCTTTTTCAACCAACTTGCCAAAAGGAGAAGGTTATCAATTCGGCTATATGTTTTTTAACTTCCTGCTACGTACCGTACGTACGTATGTAGATAAGGAAGTTACTGATTTTGCCCCAAATTTCGAATATCGAGTTTTCGTGTCGACGTTTTGAGGTTCTAGCCTTTTCCGACTATTTTCACAATGACGTCAGGATGTCTGTATGTGTGTATGTCTACGTATGTGTGTATGTATGTAGGTATATCTATATGTGTGTGTGTAAATTCTCATAACCTTTAAAGGCTTGACTGATCGAAACGTGGTTTAATCGTGGTCGATTCGGCATTCGATTGGGTTTCACCAAACTTAAACATTCTGAAAATCTGCACCGATTTGACCAAGAAGAATATGAGAAATTTTGAATAAAAATTAAAAATTTTAGAAAAAACAAGTTCTTGTAAAGGTAGGCAAGTATCTTGTAAAGGTAGGCAGAGGTACAACAAGTAATATGTTTACACCATTAATGAATTTATTTCTCGACAATATCCCGAAGTGTAATATTTTAGTCAATCAGAGAATCATACCGATGGCTAGTTAAACCGCTAAACCTCACCACAATCAAGACTTTGCTATTAAATACTATGGACATAGCAAATTTTAATTGAAATTTTAATATACAGTTTCATAATTACATTTTTATGGATTTTCTAGGTCAAACACTTCCTGAATCTATATTTAAGCATAAAACAAGTATATTCAATTATTAGTACATATTTTTAAGTGATAAGGCTCAGTCATCACGACTGTACATAATTGGTGACTTAAAGTCGACATAAAAATTAAGCAAACGCAGAGATTATAGTTGCGTCACTCGCTAGAATAACATTATACCGCGTCTGTGTGTCGCGGGTAATGCGTTTTCCAGTTTTAGTGGCCTGAAGTGTATGTAGCGTCTACAAAACAATACAGCACTGGGAAACGCACAGTTAGAGTTGAGTCACTAGCTAGAATAACATTATACCGCGTGTGTTTGTCGCGAGTAATAGTTTTTACTATTTAAGTAGTCTGTGGTGTATGTAACGTTCACAAAACAATATAATAATAATAATAATAAACTTGTAGATTTTTTGCGCAATATGATGTCACAGTGGAAAACTACACTTCAACTAAATTCACATAATAAAACACTTACCACTAGACAATTATTTATCAAAAAAGGCATTTACCAAGGAGATTCTTTAAGTCCCTTATGGTTCTGCTTAGCCCTAAATCCTTTATCACATTTACTACATTCTACACAAGTTGGTTATTACTTTAAACGCAACACAAAAGATACATTTATCTCACATTTAATATACATGGATGATATTAAGTTATATTCCACATCTGAAAAAGATATGAAAACGTTAATATATACTACTACCCAATTTAGCAGAGATATTAAAATGGAATTGGGGATAGAGAAATGTAAAACATTACATATTATGCGAGGCAAAGTTCGACCAGGCGACAATACAATTAATCAGGCAGAAACCATAACGGCTATGGAATCCACTGACTTGTATAAATACATAGGATATAAACAACTGAAAGGGTTAGATCACATGTCAATCAAGCACACACTAACTAACGAATATAAGAGGAGACTAAACGTACTGTGTAAAACTAAACTTTGTAGTAAATTCCTTATTAAATCAATTCATACATTCGCCATACTAGTGCTTACATATTCTTTTGGAATCATTAAATGGACTAAAACTGATATAGAACAAATAGAACGTATCACACGCACTACACTCACAAAATACAATAATTTACACCCTAAATCTGCAACAGAAAGGCTAACTATTAAGAGGCAAGATGGTGGTAGAGGTCTTATAGACATAAATCACCTGTGGAAGAAGCAAATAAAAAAACTTCAAACATTCTTCTACACAAAATCTCAAAGTAGTACTATTCAAGAAATCATAACGCAAAACGATCAAAATTACACTCCACTTAACTTACTTCAAAACATAATTACAACGAATGTAGACAGTGATCCTCAGAAACAAAAAATAGAAGAATGGAAAAAAAAGTTTTACACCACCGACATCCTCATGACCTGGAACAACCTCATATAGATAGATTAGCTTCAAACAAATGGCTTAAAATTGGTAACCTATTTCCAGAAAAGGAAGGATTTATGATAGCTATACAAGACCAGGTGATTAGTACAAAAATCTATCAAAAATATATAATTAAAGACCCTACAATAATAAATGATAAATGCCGAAAATGCCATGCGCAACCAGAAACGATACAACACATTACAGGAGCATACACAACACTAACCCAAACAGATTACACGCATAGACACAACCAGGTTACTAATATAATTCATCAGAAATTAGCACTCAAACATAAATTAATACAGAACACAAACACACCTTAAAACAAATATACACCTGAAATAATTTTAGAAAATGATAATTTACTATGACCGCGCAATACTGACAGACAAAACCATTCACTATAATAGACCGGATATAACTTTACAGGATAAAACAACTAAAACAACTTACCTTATAGATATAGCAGTTCCCAACACTCATAATTTACTAAAAACTATAACTGAGAAAATAAATAAATACGCTGGCCTGAAAGAGGAAGTGTTACGTATTTGGAGACAGGAAAAGGTATATATTGTCCTTATCGTAATTTCTACCACGGGCGTTATACCCAAACATTTAAGTCATAGCCTAAAATTAATAGAACTTGATAACAATACCTACATACCATTACAGAAAGCCGCAATAATAAATACGTGCAGAATAGTTAGAAAGTTCATGCAAATAGATGAAAAAGAAAATGCACCCTTCATATGATACACACACTCTTACATACAACATACTGCGTTTACTTGGTTTCGATCCGTAAACACAGTTAAAGCCAGTTTTTGAACTGAGAAAATAAAGAAGAAGATAATGATAATAATTATTATTATTTATTTATTTGCAAGAAATAGGGTTACAAAAATCTTATATCTAGTTTATATATTCGCCTATTCCGCTATACGTTAGCATGCAAATTCATTTACAATTATTTTGAATTAAATTTATATTTTTTATGTATACAATAATTATGTAAGAAATAAAATAAATCTTTTATATTATAGCAAGATGTGTACGACTTAGATTTAGACGAAAGCCGTTTGTTTTTGTTTTTCAAGATAGTGCCATTTATCTATGCCGATTTATGTATTGCTTTTTGTGACTATACCAAGACATATGTAATTCAAAGTGTTATAGTAAATGCAATGTCATAATACAAATCTCAAATGAATACACGTCCAGTTTATAAACATACGATTTCTAAAAGATATTGATATTAGTGTTTGTAACTAAATGAGATAAATTTAACAACATTCCTTAAACATTGAGAAATAAATAAATAAGACTGTGACGTCCAGATTATTACTACATCACTCGCTGGAATAACATTATATACCGCGTCTGTATGTCGCGGATAATGCATTTTCTAATGCCTGAAGTGCATATAGCGTCTACAAAACAATACAGCACTGGGAAACGCACAGTTAGAGTAGAGTCACTACATAGAATAACATTATACCGCGTCTGTTTGTCGCGAGTAATAGCTTTTCATATTTTATTGGTCTGTGGTGTTTGTAACGTTCACAAAACAATAAAGACGGGGACATCCAGATTATTACTACATCACTTACTGGAACAATATTACATAACGCGTCTGTGAGTCGCGGGCAATGCGTTTTCCAGTTTCAATGGCCTGTAGCGCATGTAGCGTCTACAAAACAATACAACACGGGAACACGCACAGACTATAGCAACATCACTCGCTGTTGTAAGAATGTTTTCCAATTCCGTCGAAAACGTAGGTTTGTCGCGTGTATTATGCGTTTTATTGCTAATACCGCTAGACAAATTACACGAAGTAATGTAACTTTAAAGTAAACAAATTATTTGTTCGTGATATGAGTGTAAACGATACCAATACATAGAAATACATATACTCGTATAAGTACCGAAAAACAATTCCATTTATTAAATACCTATGCTCAGAATATAAACATCTATACTTACAACTGGAATATTTGTCTCCGCCAGGAATGAAATACCGCCATAGACTGCATAGTAGAAGTACTAACTACTTGTGACTTGACCAATAAAGTTGATACATTTCTAGTGAATAGAATGTTTATAATCGTTTTGTTTGCTATCTGTACTCAGTCGAGGCGGTCGGCGAAACAAACAGTGTCCCAATATGTAGGAGCGATTTCACAGAATTCACCTTGTGCATGGATTGCTTTTAATTAATCGAGATCAGTTCACACACGCTGTGTTTATACAGATCACTTATTTATAGCTCTACAGTTAACTTAATAAGAGCTAATTAGCGTCCGTGCGATTATGTATTATTGTTTTTAAGGTTCCGTAGTCTATAAGGAACTTTGATAACTTCACCATTATGCGTACGTCTGTCAGTCCAGAGCTTAGCTCTGAGACTCTAATTAACTAAAATAATATATAATGTAACATACTAAAAAGATGTAATGTAATTGTTCACGCAGAAGGGATAAAACAAAAAAATGGGATAGGTACAGGTCTTTCTCTATAGGTAAAATAGGAATGTCTTGTTTTCTCGCGTACCTACCTCATGGTTCGGGGTACCGTTGGATATGTCTTAAAAATATTGCGGGTGTACGAAAACAAATTTTCGATTAAAATATCCTATTGTGAAATATCAAACTTTATGAGTAAATGGAGTAGAATATAAATCGTTTATTTAAAACTTACTCCACAGCATTTACAAAATAACACACACAATAGCAAAATCAAAATACAAAGGATAGAACAAAAAGAAACAAAACAGGATTATTTAACAATATAAAAAAATGAACACATCAAATTAGTACATAAAAAACTCCAGTAGTAGTAAATATACACTCTGTGTAATACATTTATGCAAAAAAAGACAACAAATTAGGCATACCATAAATAAAAATATCGCAATCTAAAACCTACAGAGAATATATTTATTGTAACTTATCGTTTTGTGCAACATTAACTGCATTGAGTGGTGTGATGTAAAGTTAAGTATCTTCCCTAACAGCTAAATAGTTGTTACTAGATGTGTGAAAAAATCACGGCAGTAGTTAGTGTATTTGTATAACGAAGTTTTAAAGAAATTATTACAGCTAAATAAGCTTTACAAGCTCACGAAAGACGAGTAGGTAATAATCAACAAACTTATAAAATTTACTTGGAGAAATAAAAGAGTATGTATCCGTTATTGGCGTTGAAAAGGCTGTGTTTATAGTATAAAACAATGACAAAGCCCTCTTTTTAGTCCGCATTATTGTCATGGGCGATTACGGAACCCTACGTTGCGCGTGGTCCGACACGCATTGATCGGTTTTATTTTATCTCTAAATCACGAATGAAGATGGAACCATTAACAAGAACATTGTTCTCCAATAAAACTCACTTGTACTAATACTCGTAGTTCAGTACTCTCTGTACTGGCTACAACTCCAGGTCATTCATGTGACCCATAAATATTTCTTCCTTTTGTTCAGTCGGATAAAAGTAGCTTATGTTACTCTTTAATACAAAGCTTTCTAAGAAGGTTGGTTGGCAATTTGGTCCAGTAGTTTTTGAGTTTATCCGCTACAGTTTTACCGCAAGCACTTATCTATTCCTCTCGCAATAGCGTCAGTGCTTGTCACTGCCGTGTTTCGGTTTGGTGCGTAAGGTAGCTGATAAACTTACGAGGGGCGTTCTCGGTATAGGTATGAAAAAAGTCAGAAAATTTTGGAAAAATCTATTTCTCAATGTAGTCTCCTAGGATCTCAATACATTTATTAGAACGAGGTATTAATTTTTCTAAACCTTGTAAAAAATAATCTTCCGGCTTCTCTTCAAAATGCGCATTAATCGCTGTCTTCAGTTCTTCATCGTCGTCAAATCGCTTTCTACGAAGACCTTTCTTCAAATTTGGGAATAGGTGGTAATCACTAGGGGCCAGGTCTGGACTCTAAGGTCGGTGGTTAATTTTCTCGTATGTATGTGGCATTGCCATTCCGCCACGCGGACAGCAACGCACCATTAACACCCTCAGTGTCTGTAGGTGATGAATTCTCTTTCCATCAGGAAAGCCATCTATTTTTTGGTTATTTTATAAAATAAAAAAAACTTTGAAAAGATTTGCAATTGAACAGAAAGGCGATATTAACATTACAAACAGAATTCCGCAGGTGTATTACCACAATCGGTAACTTATACCCAAACTTTCTTCTGACAAGTGATACACCATTGTTAACCTGTTTATCTAAAGGATAATCTGTCGTCTGGGATAACCCCACCAAGTGCATTGTGTATTGTGTTTGCGTGGGAGAGATCTCCCGATACCGGGCATCGCAAAAACTGTTACAATTGGCATGTTTGCTTAGATAAGGGGTTTTGGAAACATTACGTAACCTTTTTATTGTGCCATGTCAATATTATCAGGCTATTTGTTACCACCTTGCGGATTGTTTTCATAGTAATATTTGGGACGTGAGAGATTGAATGATGTTAGATGTTTTTCATTAGTCTAAGGGGTAGCTTGACTTACAAATTAAATAATAAATACAATTGTAATTTTTTTCTTTGAAGTTCCTTTGAAGAATAGGCCAACTATCATTCTGCTAGGCAGGTTGTAAAAGGCGACCGATTGGCTATGCCATTCTTACCATCGTGGCTACTAGAGTACTGGTGGTAGAGTTCTGCATTGTCTCGCATGGGTCTGGCACAACCGCCTTACCTATTCCTGCCGCAATATTGACAGTGCTAGTCACTGACGTGTTCCGGTTTGGAGGGCAAGGTATCCAGTAAACTTATGCATATGGCATTAGACCTCGCCACAAGACAACAACGCACCATTGACATCTTTGATGTCTATAGGTGAAGGTTGACTCTATCAGGAGACCCATCTGCTTGTTTGCTATCTTATGATATAAAAAAAATGTAGTAACGAGTAATCTAGGCCACTTTTATTTCAGAAATTTTCCACGTGGAAGAAGTAGTTTTAAAATTTAGTAGTTTTAAAATATGTTAATCTATGCGCTGCTATAAAGATATCAGTTAATCAGCTCAGCATTGAAGATATATGGAAATATCATTTTAATATGATTGTAGGAATGAACAAAGGAATGTTGTGGGGTAGAGATAAATAATGTCTGGAAAAGTTTGTACGCATCAAGCATTTGGCTGTTAGTTTCTGTTGTGTAGTTATGAATGCAGGAAAAGGAATGCATAGATATTTGCAAGGAGCGTGATGTGGAGCGCCTATAGACAAGGTAGAAACACACCATTAACATCTTTATATTAGTGATGCGTTGCTATCTTGTGGCAAGTTCTAATGCCACATGCATAAGTTTACCGGCTACCTTAACTTCCAAACCAGAACATGACAGTGACTAGCACTACGCTTTTGTGGCAGGAATAGGTAAGGCGATGGTACCAGAGCCGGGCGAGCCAATGCAGAATTCTACCACTTAGTCATTGCATGAAGAGTTATGGATCTGTAGGAAGTTTAAATACTAATAATATCTACTATCTATTAAATATTTTTGGTGAGAGATGTTTCCGCCAGGATTTTCATATACCTAAGCCGAACGATCATCTCTACATTTCACTACCATCGTGACTACCAGACGATAGAGTTATGTAATATTTTGCCCTATTACTGTCAAAATGTCGTCAATGTTTATCACTGTCGTATTCCGGTTTGGACTGTGAGGCAACCGGTAAATTTTTGCATTGGCAATACCATGCAACCTCACGGATAGTAATGAACCATTAATATCTTTAGTGTACATAAGCGATGGTTCTCCTTTTCCATCAGAAGAGTTTATTTGATATCCAATTTCATAAATAAGACGAGGGTAACTTCATTTGAACGAATTTAAAACATATTTATTTAATTTTTCGTAGATAGTATGTAATTAGGCTACTATTCAAATCAAATCTTTCTAATTCCAAAGCGTACAAAAAGTCTTAGATATTTAAAATAAATAACAAAAATAAATAGGCGTTTTCGTTCCAAATGGGTGTTGCACCTTTTATTATTTGTTAAAACACTTTTTGTCACATGATTTGTGAAACAGTACAAATATTATTTTTATACATAAAACTAGCTGACCCGCGCAGCTTCGTCCGCGAGTATATTAATAAGTCGTCCAAATAGCTTTTAATAAAAATTTCATCCCCTTTTTCAGCCCACCAAGGACTGATTTTTGAAAAAAAAAAAACTTATGACCCCGGATCTTCAACTATATCCATGCCAAATTTCATGAAAATTGGTCCAGCGGTTTAGCCGTGAAGGCAGACAGACAGACAGACTTTCGCATTTATAATATTAGTATGGACTAGCTGTTGCCCGCGACTTCGTCCGCGCCGACTTTGTTTACTCCGCTCTTACCGATCGTAGCATAATGTTATATAGCCTGTAACCTTTCTCGATAAACAATCGGTTCAGTGGTTTTCGAGATTAGCGCGTACAACCAAACAAACAAACTTTACAATTTTATAATATTAGTATAGATTCTCGTGTCACAATGTTCGTTCCCGTACTCCTCCGAAAGGGCTTGATCGATTCTCATGAAATTTTGTGAGCGTATTGAGTAGGTTTGAGAATCGGCCAACATCTATTTTTCATACCCCTAAATGCTAAGGGTAGTTTACCCCTAAATTATTTATTTTATTTTTTAGCTAACATTTTTTTATGATACAACATTAAAAATATATATACAACCCTTAATTTTCAACCCTCTACGATCAACCTCTATTTTTTAATTCAATAATTTATATGGCAAAATAACGTTTGCCGGGTCAGCTAGTTATTAGTTAAAAAAACTTTCTGTCACATGATTTGTGAAACAGTACAAATTTTATTATTAGTTAAAAATTCAAGTAATTTATTTCGTTTTTAATATATTAAACAATTATAAACAGCTACACTTACCTTTAATCCGTGTAGGTTCTGAGTAATTTCGGACCTATATGAGGTTCTTTATCAGGGTCGGATGTATTCAGACGTCGAAAGTTGGACTTCGAACGTCAGACGTCGGACGTCGGACGTCAGACGTTGGACGTCGGACATTGGATGTCGGACGTCGGACGTCGGACGTCAGACGTTGGACGTCGGACATTGGATGTCGGACGTCGGACGTTGGATTAAACGTGGGTGTAGCCCTTTTTTAATTATTAAGTTAATAGTTTCTCACGAAAGTTTTAATAATTTTATATTTTCTAACATAGTTTTTTTCTTTCAGTGATATCACAGATGACATACATGAGTTTCCGCGGAAGTTTACATATTGAATGGTTCCTACTTTTTTTTTTATGTCATAAGATAGCAAACAAGCAGATGGGTCTCCTGATGGAAAGAGTCAACCATCGCCTATAGACACCAAAGATGTTAATGGTGCGTTGCTATCTTGTGGCGAGGTCTAATGCCACATGCATAAGTTTACCGGCTACCTTACCCTCCAAACCGGAACATGACAGCGACAAGCACTGACGCTATTGCGGCAGGAATAGGTAAGGCGGTGGTACCAGACCCGGGCGAGACAATGCAGAACTCTACCACCTAGTAGGTTTTTTTCTTTTTTTTTTCTTCCATTGTACGTTTAATATACTTCATTTGAATGTTTAACCGTTTATAATTGAAGCGCTAGAGAACAGAATAGAGCGGGCGATAGAGCCGCCGCCCACAAATCGATGCCGTGATTGTTTTTCCATTCATTTGAAATACTTGTGATCGCATTCTATATTGTATTTACGGCTGCATAGTGTGGAGCTGGCTTATTTTTAAATTTCCATAGTGAAAAACTTATAACTATTATAAATGGGACAGATTGTGACGTTGAATGAAGATTAGTGTCGTGAAAAAAGACTGACCGAATGTTAATAAAATAAATAAATTTTGTTGGATAAATACCAATTCTACAATTGATCATATTCTAAAATAAACTAATTTTTTATTTGTGATGTTCATATAACGCTATTATATTATTAATAATAATATTGCTGGACAAATTACACGCATTGATCCAACCCCAAAGATAGCAAATATTTAATTGTGATATGTGTGTAAGTCAACAATACTAATACATATATAAATATTGAAATATATTGAATGAACACCCAACCCAGAAATACAAATATAAAAATAACACAAATGCCTGTGTCTGTCGGAAATCGAATCCGAGCCTCATTCATTGGTTAGTCAGGGCCGCTAACCACTCGACCAATCATCCAACCAACTACAGAATAATACTTTTACATAAAACATAATATAAAATATTTCATTCTAAGAAGCATCAAGTATTAAATTTAAATATTACATATTGACAAAATTTTATATTTCTTTTGAGGACTAAAATACAAATGAGTGTGTAGTTTATTATTATATATTTACGTAGAAATAAGTGATCTGATATTATTTTTCTAATTTATGCCTTAAGTAGTTATTCCCATATTGGGTCGGGCTCCATGGACCTTCATGGACCCGAATGGACCATCTGAATCATAAGAGGCGAACGATTGGCTCTGCGAGTCACATCATGTCTACTAGGTGGTAGAGTTGTGCATTGTCTCGCCCGAGTCTGGTATCACCGGCTTAATTCCTACCACAATACCGTCATCGTCAAATACGTGCTCACAGTTTTTTTCACAGTCTTTTGATTTGGAGTTTGTTTGGATGTTTGGATGTATGGATGGATGTTTGTTACTCAATCACGCAAGAACTACGAAACAGATTTGGATGAAATTTGGCACACAGTTAGTTAGAAGACCTTGAATAGCTCATAGGCTATCATCCCGGAAAAATCAAAATAAAAATCAAAATATATTTATTCAGATAAATAAATTGTGCACTACACTGAATTGTAAAATCACTAAAAACTATCTTATGATCTAACTTAACATGTATCTGCCTGAACTAGGATTAACCTGTGAAATGATTTGTTCCCGCGGGATTCACCAAAAACTTTTATAATGCGACGGGCTGCACGCTGCAATTAGTGCTGAAATAGATTTAATAAACGCCCCTAACCCAATCACTAGTGCTCATCATTCATATTTATTTATTTTATTTATTTTTTTATTTATTCGCTTACGGAACTACCATTGCAGGACATTGCCCAATGCGATAGTGCGGCATTTCTACTGTTTTAATACCTAAACAAAAAGAAAGAGATTAACAAAATTCCACTAACTAAATAATACAAATCAAATCAATTCGCCGTGTTGGTCCCGGCCTCCTTTGAAGAATAGGCCAACTGCCGTTCTGCCAGGCAGGTCGTAAAAGGCGACCGATTGGCTAACGAGTCACTAACATCGTGGCTACTAGGTGGTAGAGTTCTGCATTGTCTCGCCCGGGTCTGGTACCACCGCCTTATCTATTCCTGCCGCAATAGCGTCAGTGCTTGTTGCTGTCGTGTTATGGTTTGGAGGGTAAGGTAGCCGGTAAACTTATGCATGTGGCATTAGACCTCGCCACAAGATAGCAACGCACCATTAACATCTTTGGTGTCTATAGGCGATGGTTGACTCTTTCCATCAGGAGACCCATCTGCTTGTTTGCTATCTTATAATATAAAAAAAAATGCAGTCCTTTTTGAGTTTACCCCGGACATACATACAGACAAACAGACAAACAGACAAAAATTCTAAAAACTATATTTTTGGCTTCGATATCGATTGTAGATCACACACCAAGTATTGTTTAAATTATTATTATAAATAATAATAATAAAAATATTATTATTTAAATTTAATCGTCTAATGTTTGTATTATATAAAAAAGCCTTCTCCACGTAGTCGGTCGCTGTCACGAACAGTGGCGGTAATTATTTTTATAGTCCACCGCTCCGCCCCCCACCGCCCCCCGCTCTAATCTCATGTATTTGTTTGTCCAGCTCGTTTTGTCGCCGGACAACCCTTCTCTGAACTCTATCTATTCTATTATAATTAATAATTATTACCAACACATATTATGACGAACATGAATAATAATCCGTATTAATATTATAAATGCGAAAGTAACTGTGTCTGTCTGTCTGTCTGTCTGTTTGTCTGTCTGTTACGCTTTCCCGGCCAAACCACTGAACCGATTTGGATAAAATTTGGTGCAAATATAGTTTGAGATCCAAGAAGGGACATAGGATAGTTATTATCCCGGAAATCCTACGGGAACGGGAACTATGCGGGTTTTTGTTTTAGAATTTTTTCCACGCGAACGAAGTCGCGGGCACAGCTAGTTAGTTTATATAATGTTAATAAGGTTATTTACTTTTACAAATGTCTCATGATCTAGCGGTTAACCTATTCAGCTTAGATCAAAATGTCCCGGAATCAATCCTCGCGTTGGGCATAAAAGTTGTTTTATAGAAAAAGAAGTCAGTATCAAAAACGATTTTGATGGTGGTTGCTGGCTAACATGAAAAAAGATGACGTAAAGTTAATTCTTCCGGTTATCATAATGCTGGGACCGACTTGCGGCCCGAAGTTATATGCGCGCTAAGGCACACGCAGTCCGGAATGTATACGACAATAGCTGATAATAGCCGGTCACAACTGCATTTATCGTGTCATTGCACGAAGCGTGACGACAGACGCAAGTGCGACTGGCCATAACGAATAAACTGTAATTGTACAAGTCTGTCTCGCAAACTACACTTGAAGAGATGATGAGTCTACTGAATTTCAGCCAACTGCTTATTCCGCAAGAGAAACGACCAAATTGATGGGTCCTACGTATACTAGTGAAAGTGCAATGACACAACTTTACAGGAGAGCGGATTGTAACTTTGATATAAATCAATAGAAGTATTTGAAAATTTGTACTTTTGTACAAATTTCAAATACTTTTCTACATTACTTTACTACATTAGGGCAAATATAAAGTAATTTTAAGGCTTTTGGTGCAAAAAAAATGGTTTCCGTTGTTTTACGGGTTGCACCAGAATACTTAGGACACGTCGAAATAATATTTAGTTTTGTTCAGATATACCCAAACATTCCTTTATATTTCCCTTACAATCATATTAAAATGATTTTTCCTTATACTTTCGATGCTAACTTGATGAAACTGATAACTTTATAGTATCGCACAGTTATATTTTAAATTTAATTTTGTTATATTTTAAAATCAACTCCGTCCGCAACTTTGTCCGCGTAGAAAATTTCTACAATAAAAGAAACCTAAGTTACTCCTTGTTAAATTAGCTATCTGCCACTGAAAATCCCTTCAAAATCCGTCGGACAGACAGACAAAAGTTGTAAAAAAATTATTTTGGTATATATACCGGTTATACATCCGTACTATGCGCTAAGTAACAAGCAGTCCTTTTAATATTACAAACAGATACTTAATAATTTTATTTATATGTATAGATGTATAAATTGCCAAAGGAGAACATTTTAATACCTACAATAACTTCAATAAGCAGGCAAAGCAACGCGTAGGAGCTAGTTTTAATTGAAATTAAATCGAATAAAAGTTTAGCCGTGAACGATTAGCGAAGATTGTACAATTTGCCAGAGATCTCGAAAGCTGAAACTTAACACAAAGGCTGTGTTGTCTCATTCCCTCATCAGATACTGCAATGTCGCCGTCCCATTCTAGAAACTTATTGTAATAGTGGTAGCTAAAGTTAGAAGAAAGTATTGAATTATGGGTTGTTGGATGGTATTATGCGATAAACGTTTTAAATAAAAACATTTAATTTTAAATTACCTTTGATTTTTAAAAGTAAAACTACAACAGCATTAGATTTTGCAAATTGTGATGGTAGGTAGTATAATCATTTGTAAATTATATTGTTTATGTTATTAGCATATGCACAGATTTCTGTCAAAAAGCTAATTACCAGTTTTTTATCTTAAATGTTGCAAAAAACAAATCATAAACTAAATTAAAACGTAGGTATATTTGATTTTTGATTTTTATTTTTGGACGAAGTTTCTTATGTTTATTATTATTAAACCGAATTGAAGTAGATAAATATTTAAACATTTGTTATAATATAATTTATTTTTATATAATTTTTCTATAATGCTATAGCTGGCGTGCTGAATGCGTTAATACACGAAATTTGATAGATAAATCAAATTAGCAATACTATTATGATGCATATGTGATGATGATCTAGATGTATGTACGAAATAGTACGACTGTGATGTTGATAGCTGACATAACGCTGTTCAGCATACAAATATTATTAAACGACAGATATATCAAGGTCACCACACTCTTGTATTATGCTGCTGATAACTGATATAACTCCGTCCGCCACAAATCAATTCTCCGACGGCTTTGAACGGTATATATCAAGATAAGCATGTTCCTGCAGTATGCTGCCGATAGTTAGCATAACACCGTCCACCACGAACCCGTTCCATGACAGTATTTGAATTATATATCAAGTTAGCCAATAAGTCGCACTCCCGTATTGTTCTGTCGCTTTTGTGGCCCCAAATTTCTGTTCAAACTGAGTATATTCATAATTGCAGAGTTTTTCCAGGTTTTATATATTATATAGAGCAGTGTATACATATATTGGTATATTTAGAAGATACATCTGCTTATTTGTTATCCTGTACTATAAAAAGTACCTATTTGGTTATTTTTGGCGGTTAAAATAAATACCAAATAGGTACTTTTTATAGTACATAAAAAGTACCTATTTAGTATTTATTTTTGGCAGTTACCTTATATTATTTAAATCACTATTTTGTTTTATAACAAACAATGAAACCATAGTTGTAAGAACTTAGATTTCTTATTCGAAATTTATTTTTAAGTTATAAAGAAATTCACGGGACAAATTACACTTACTGATCTCATCCCATAGTAAGCAAGTTATTCCCTTGTGTTACGGGTGTTAGTCAACGATAATAATACATAGTAATACATATATAAATACTAAAATATATTTAATAAACACCCAAACCTGGAAATAAAAACATTTATGTTCATCACACGAATGCTTGTCCCCGTCGGGAATCGAACCCGAGATCCGTCGATCGTGGAGTCAGGGTCGCTAACCACTCGACCAATGGGGCGATCAAAAACGTAATAAAGACGTACTTAACGTAACGCGGTATAAAGACGTAATCTAATGATATATATTTTTTGTTTTGCTTGTTAACTTAAACCGTTAATTTAAAAACAATCCCGGAGAATATTCACACGGCCGTAGCATTTAAATCAAATTCACCCGCGATTAAATCCCAGCAAACAAAAATTAAAACCGCTAAATTTAAATACAGGACGGGGCCATCTTGTTTGGTCACGTGGCGTACACGTGTTCTAAATTCAAACCTCGTGATTAGACCAATTTAATTTACTGATATTTACGACTACATATTATTAATCTCGAATTTAACAGTTTTTTCCTCCGAAAATAGTCTCTTTCATTATGGTAGTAAATTTTACTTTCCTATGTAATTGTTTTAAGTTAATATGCTGTTTTATGATTACTCTAAGATTCGTTAAATTAAATAAAAAGTATTGTGAAAATGATTTTAGTTGAAAGGCGTTAAGTTTTGTTTTTGTATAGTGGTGAAATGTTCCTGACATTTTAGTTGACCTAATCGTTTTAAAATTATTGTATTGTTGTCCTTTGCACCGATAAATCCATATCCAATCCGCCGTGTTGGTCCCGGCCTCCTTTGTAGAATAGGCCAACTGCCGTTCTGCCAGGCAGGTCGTAAAAGGCGACCGAATGGCTATCGAGTCACTACCATCGTGGCTACTAGGTGGTAGAGTTCTGCATTGTCTCGCCCGGGTCAGGTACCACCGCCTTGCCTATTCCTGCCGCAATAGCGTCAGTGCTTGTCGCTGTCGTGTTCCGGTTTGGAGGGTAAGGTAGCCGGTAAACTTATGCATGTGGCATTAGACCTCGCCACAAGATAGCAACGCACCATTAACATCTTTGGTGTCTATAGGCGATGGTTGACTCTTTCCATCAGGAGACCCATCTGCTTGTTTGCTATCTTATGATATAAAAAAAAAAAAAAAAAAAAAAATACTTAAAACTGCATTTTTATGTTTGGCAATAAAGAATATGCCAATCAATTGGTAGCTTTTTATTTTTATAATATAAGAAAACTTTTTATTTATTTTTTATATTATTATACACGGTTTTGCAACAATCACAATAATTATATGTAAGTTACTATAAATAAGACGAGCTAATTTCTATTTTTGGTGATCTATGCTAGGTATGTCAGTTTCTCTCTTTGCATCATGTTGTATACGGAACCAGAAGTTAAAAAAATTTATTTATATATGTATTAATACGTGAAGCAAAAACTTTACACCCCTTTTAACGATTATAGCGCGAACGTTTGAAAATAAAATTTGTAAAACAAAAGTAAAAAATATAAAAAAGATCACAGTTAAAGTTTACATTGCGAGGTAGGCGGGGTTTTGAACAATAAACCATTTAATTTCTTGCCAGGCGTTTCGTAAAAGTTAATAAACCGCCTAATCTAACCCTGCCCATCACGTCAGTACTTGTCACTAGCTTGTTCTGGTTTGGAGGGTAAGGTAGCCGGTAAAGTTATGGAAATGGTACCTATTTTAACCACAAGCCAGATGGTAACGCACTATATACCTATTATCATTTATCATATAGGAGACGGTCATGACTTTCCATCAGGAAAGCCTTTGCTCGTTTGCTATCATCCTAATATTATAAATGTGAAAATGAGTTTTTATAAATTCTTTCTCCAATTCTACACCAGTGGGTAACATATGTAATGTATTTTTTTAAATAGAGATCCCCGAAAGTTACAATGATGTAGCCTAATTTATCAAAAATTTGTCTAAAAATCATTATATCACGTGTGCGGCCATTTGGTTATTTGTTAGAAATTTATAGACAATTTTAGAATATTAAATTAAAAAAATATAATTTATATTTTTTCATTGGTTAGGAAACAAGCAGATGGTTCTGATGGAAAAAGAGGTCACCGCCTGTAGACACAAAATATGTTAATGGTGTGTTGCTATCCGTGTAGCGAGATTGCAATGCCACATGCATGAGTCTACCACCGGCTATCCAAACCGGAACACGACAATGACAGACATTGACGCTATTGCGGCAGGAATAAGGAAGGCAGAGGTACCAAATACCCAGGCGAGACGTTGCGGAACTCTACCACCTAGTAGTCACGATGGTAGTGACACGTATATCCAGTTGGACGCCTTTTACGACCTGTCTGGCAGAACGGCAGTTGATCTGATATCCAAGGGATCCCGTACCACCACCGGGATGAAAAAAATATTTGATTTACTTTCTAATAGTAATGATAATGTTTTTTAGTTATTGAAAGACATTATCGCGAGTGAAGCCGCGGTTAAAAGCTAGTACGGTGTAAAAAATGTACAGACACCGGTGAGATCCAGTTTTATTTTATGTATATGATTTAAGATTGAATGTGTAACTGCAAGTGGTTATCTGTATTGGATCGATTGAAAACGCATTGCACAGCCCTTTAAAGATAACATCTCTGTTTGTCTCAGACCGTATAGGGGTGATAGCAGATCACGCTTGACCACACAAGACAATGGCCAATATGTCGGCTGACTGATTTCTTGTGTTGACCATAGGGGGCGTATTAACGCTAGTGTCGAATATTACAAGTTATTGGGGTAAAACCACGGTTCCGTAATATTTAAGTTTTTTTTTACTTTTTGCAGCATGTGTATGGATGTCTAATGTCCAATAATAATATATTTAATACAGACATGTTAGCTATAAAAACAAGTAAGCTATTATCAGTCATACTTTATGAAGAAATAAATCCATACGTATATTAATGTGAAAGTTGTCTATCTGTTTGTCTGTTACACTTTCACGGATAATCTGCAAAACTGAATTTGATAAAATTTAGCATATAGTTGAAGGTCCGGTTTCAAACATAGGCTCACTTTTTTTTTTCAAAAATCGACCCCTAATGAGTTGAAATAGAGAATGAAATTTGTATGAAAGATTATATCGAAGTCTGCGCTGATCAGGTGATATAGTATTATACATACGAAAGTCTATTTGTTTATTTTTTTATTTTATTTTATTTTATTTGGGGTAAAAAACAGGTATACAATAAATATAATTTATTAATATAAACTTAATTAATTAAACTAATTCCACACCCTACACTATTACCCACGATAATAATATGTTGGCGGTTACGTTCTTGCTTTAACAACAGATTAATATATGTATACATATACATACATATATACATGTATATGTGTATCCATATATATTCACACATATATATCAATTTATATATATATATATATATATATATATATATATATATATATATATATATATATATATATATATATATATACATACACATATACATATATACACACATATATCCATTAACAGTACTTATATTTGTATTCATCTAACACTAATGTATAAATGTATAAAGAGGAAAGGTTTGTATGTTACTTACACACAAATCCTTCCCCTTGTAACGAATTGGCTCCAAAAGTACTAGACCGATTTTAAGAATTATTTCATCATTTGAATGCTACATTATCACTGATTATAATAGGCTATTTTCTATATATGTATGACTATACGTTTATCACAATATGTTTAAAAAATAAATGTCCACCCGTGCGAAGCCGGGAAGAGCCGCTAGTAGCGAATATAGGCAAATAAAGTTATAGATTGTTGTAGGTACAAGTAGTTCTTAATAATTTTTTCTAAATTTATAACTATTAAATTTAGAACAAACTATTATTTAAACCTAATGCATATTTTGTAGTATCAATGAAAATTGGCAGAAGTAATCTGATCAACTTTAGAATTAATTTTGTTTTTAAATGAGGACAATCCCAATTGGAATAGGTATATCAACATCAGTGAAATAATCATTGTGAGACTTCATAATACGGCACAGAGGAGCGCGAACCCCTGCTATTGTACGACACAGTTTTGGTGCAAAGAGACATTGCGGGTGAGTTTCTCGTATACGTTGCGAGCCACTTGGTATCCGTAGATGTATTTGATTAGTTAGCTCATTGCAATCAAAATTATTATGACATATATTATAAAGTAGCTTTTGATCTAAGATTAGTCGTCTAGCATTGAGAGTACGTAGGGAGAATTTAACTAATGACGAAGAGTATGAAGATTTGGAAAAGCATCTGTAGTTTAAAGATCGCAGAAATTTGCGCTGTACCATCTCAATAGTTTCTTTGTACTTGGTAAAAAAGGGATTCCAAATAACTGTAGCATATTCTAATTGACATCTTACCAACGACTTATATAACAAAAGGTATGAAGAGGGTCGCTTAAAAGAAGAACATGTTCTTATTATAAGACCATACATCTGATATGCTTTACTGACGATATATTTAACGTGTACATCAAAATGTAATTTTGAATCAATAAATAAGCCTAAATCCTTAATAGTTGTTACTTTTCTAAACGGATATCACAAAGAGAATAAGCGAAATTAATAATGTTAGTTTTTTTGTTATTGTGATAGTTTTACACTTATTTAGATTCAGAAATAGTTTATTATTAAGATAATATGTTTGTAATCGATTGATATCATCTTGTAGCTTTATACAATCGTCAATCGTTTCAACACGGCGATAAATTTTAAGGTCATCAGCGTATAAAAGAAATTGAGAATTATGAAAACATTCCCCAATGTCGTTTATATATAGAAAAACAAAAGAGGGCCCCAAAATTGAACCTTGAGGGACCCCAGAAATAACTGTTATTTGGTTTGAAGAAAATCCATTTACTACAACTTTTTGTGTTCTATTTATGGATTATAGGATTATAGGAAAACAACCGTAGAAGATTTCCGCGAATACCATTATCAAAAGCTTTACAGAAATCAGTATAAATCGCATCAACTTGAATGCACTCATCCATACTTTCAAACAGATATGAAGTATAAAGTAAAAGATTAGTTATTGTCGAACGTTTCTGTACAAAACCATGTTATTGTTTAATAATAACATTGTGTAAAATTGGATAAATAGCTAATGTACTAATCTCTCCAAAACCCTTGATGCAATAGAAAGCTTCGAAATAGGTCGATAGTTTGAGATATCATTTTTGCACCCACTTTTATAAACTGGAGTAACATTTGCAGTTTTTCAGGCAAAGGGGACAATTCCTTCTCGAATACTGATGTTATATAATATACTAAGCGGTAAACTGATGGTGTCCGCAGTATATTTTAGAAAAAAATGGAGGAATGAGATCTGGGCCAGGTCCCTTACATATGTCTAGGTCAGCCAGTTCCCTAGCTACAGCTTCTTTAGAAACATTTATATTAGAAATAAAATTTAGGCTAATATCTGACAGATGGGAAGATAAATCCACACTGCAATTAATAGAAATGTTTTTCTCATAAACAGAGCTAAAATACTTAGAAAACAACTCACAAATGCCACTAGGAGATGTGGAATTGTCATCCCCATAAAACATAGTGTTAGGGATACCTGTGTTCTTTTTTTGTCTATTAACATATGACCAAAAAGCTTTTACATCCTTATGGAGATTGTCCTCAATAGAAATAATGTATTTAAAAACATTCTTGCGTTAAAATTTTAAATCTACGTCTAAAAGTAGAGAAAATTTCATAGTTATTTACGTTTATTACGTTCGAACGACTAAATCACTCAATCGATTTTGATGTTACATGTTACTATACTCGCGGGCAAAGTTGCGTAGGTTTTAAATAAAGATCAATGAAAAAATTGTACAAGTTGATCTCTCCTTTGGTCTGGATCTGTTACAACACTACAATAGACTAAATTTTGCTTTCTAAGTGGTTCGAAAGATGTGTAGAAGATTAAAAGTAATGACACTTTGACCATTGTGACTACTAGGTGGTAGAGCTGTGCAACGTTTTGTCCGAAATAGTTACCACCGCCTGCCGAAATAACGTCAGAACTTTTCATCTTTGTTCGGTTTGACATTACATTCCTGACATACGGATGGTGTATATCATCGGTCACTTATGGATGGTATCCATAGTCAATTGTTAATATTCATCCATCCAGTAGATAGACGATGTCTATCGTAATAACACGTGGTCTGATGATGATGGACTTCCAGCTAACTACGCTTTACCTGCAAGGGATTGTTTAATTACTTTGACATAATTAGCTTCCTTTCTGACCTGAAACGTTCATGTGATGGATTTTGAAACCCACCAATCATTAGGAATAATTAAAGAAGTCTTATTGAAAGTAGCTTCTCCTTGCCAGGTCTAGCGACTAGATTTAGTACTCATCAGGTCAGCGAAGAAGCTGATTACAAGTAGGTGTAGCGTTTGTCTCGCGAGGGTACAAGAGAAGGTCGCAGAAAACGAAATCAAAAGTACCTATTCTACGATTGATATCAATGTATTCTACGAAGAAAGAAATGTTCATTAATTAGTAAGCGATTTTTATTAACGTTATAAAATAACACATATGTCATAGACAGTGGTCCCAAGAATAATTTATTTTTATTTCTTTGAACAGCTTCGTTTTGGCGAGATGCCTATCTTCTTTATGGTCTAAGAGCCGGTGGGAGATCGTCCTTCACCGATCTGATAACCAGATGGGACGTATATTTTATCCAATATTATTTATAAACAAAAATGCCTATAATTACTTGCCTATCCAAAAGTGCTCATGGCAAGGTTTTAGCTTGGCAACAGTACTTTGAGTACGATTTTTTGCCGGCAAGTTTATGTGACTGATTTTGTAATAAAATAATCTAAAATTTGATATAACGTTCGATAAGTTAGCAGATCGATGGAGTCACCTATATCGACTTACCTGTTCACACCTGCTTGCCAGGTAGTCATGCACAGAAACGAGTAGGCAAGCCTACCTAGGCATATTCTGTGTGTTAAAAATTATCAGTGAAATAAATTTTATTGTTTATCAAAAGTATGAAAGTGATGAAAAAAACGATTAAAGTTAATTCAATTAAAAATAACCACTTTTGGATAGGCAAGTATTTATAGGCATATTTGTTAAAAATAATATTTGATAAAATATACGTCTCATCTGGTTGTCAGATCGGTGAAGGGCGATCTCCCACTGTCTCCTCTACTACTATCTTCGACAAATCTAGAATTGGGTAACTAATAAAGATATATAAAAAAGAAAACTTTAGCGTCGGGCTAAGAAAAGTTTTCACTTTACGTGTAGGACAAAGTAACCCTTGAATTATAATAATAACAAACAAGCTATTGTGAGAAAATTAGGTTGTTTTTAAATTAATTAATAACAATTTAAACATCTCATAATTTTCGAGGACTTGTCAGAAAAATCATCGAATGTGTAAGACAAAAGTTTTCCGTATTTTTCATAAATTAATCAAGCGATTAAAGCAAGAAAATAATTATTATCTATACATATAATAAAATCGTAGGAAAGTTAAAACTGTACATTTAATATTTTTTAAAAGAATACTTGGGGCGTGATCTACAATCGATATCGAAGCCAAAAATATAGTTTTTAGAATTTTTTCTGTTTGTATGTATGTCCGGGGTAAACTCAAAAAGTACTGCATGGATTTACTTCAAATTTTGCACGAATATTACTAACAGGTCGGATCAACATATAGGCTACATATTATCACGCTGTCACCTACGGGAGAGGAGCTGTGCGGAGTAAACGAACTCCGCGCGGACTAAGTTGCGGGCAACAGCTAGTTATTAATAAAATATTTATCCTTCACCGAATTAAAGTGATCGAAGCCCCCAACATAATTAGTTAACAGATTCGAGGTTTTTCCAAGATAGAATAGATTTGCATCTCGTCAAAACGAAGCTGTTCACAAAATTTTAGCTTGTTATTAACCAAAAAGAAGTTTGTTCCTGGGACCATGGTCCATATCCATCGACGCTCGTTATTTGTAAAGTCCGTCTATAAGTATCAGTCGTCACCATAGTTGTATCTTACCATTAAAAGTTGGCTATAAATATGTTTCCAACAGCTGTGCTATTTGTAGTCCTGTGTTGTGAAAATGTAGCTACTTATTTCTGACTATAATAAATATCGTCATGCCGGTTTCTCGGTTGGGGTTAGCAGAAGCGAGTGAACATCAGTATAACTTTATATTGACAACGTTTTACCAGTTTTGATAATAATTTAAATGGAAGGTGGTCCTCAGTGCTGTATTTGCCAAATTGACGACTATCGTTTCTTATTTGTAATAACCGAGACCAACACAGTTTTGCGTGCTTTCACACATTCACACCATTAAAGTTCAAGCTCAACTAAAAATTAATACAACCTCAATAACACTTTTACCCGACCCTGAAATGGAACCTCGAACCTTATGATCTAAATTAAACCATTCACTTGGAAATGATGCAGAAAAATTATTTTACATTTTTATTAATATATTTACAAACTAGCTGAGCCCGCGACTTAGTCCGCGTGGAAAATTTTTGAAAAAAAAGTAGCCTAAGTTACGCCCTGTCACATCAGCTATCTGCCAGTGAAAGTCCTGTCAAAATTAGTCCAGCGGTTCCAGAGATTAGCCGAAACAAACAGACAGACAAACAGACAGACAGACAAAAATTGTAAAAAAATGCTGTTTTGGTATATGTATCGTGTATCAATCTATATGCATTTAGTAAACAGCGGTTATTTTAATATTACAAACAGACACCCCAATTTTATTTATTTGTATAGATGTATGGATTATGGAAAACGTGTTTTTTCTCTTAGATCACAATATTATTGGAAGCACGACAGTAGTATCTGTCAGTGTACGATAAGAACAGAATAGTATGTAAGTGCTACACAAACACCGCATCAGCTCGACAGTAATCCAGTGAGCCTAACTAACATCAACTTGACGTCATCTTGTCGTCTATTTAAGTGCTGTCACTCGAACTGTCAGTGATTGTCGGCCAGTGTTGGCGAATGCCGACCAATCATGCTCTAAATGTTGAGGACCATCGCTCCGTTTAGCCAATAGATTTCCATTACATGGCGCGTCGAAAATTCTTAAACCACTTAGCAAGGATATTAATTTGAGATGGACCTCAAAACATTTATGGTGCTAATAAACCTATTTGAGCTTACGTGTATTACACGCTTATATCATATCAGCTACGGCGTAGCAACGGAGGGATCTCAAAAACATTTACGGTTAGCACCGTAATAGATAATAAACTTATTTGAGCATGCGTGTCGATTAGCGCTTATTCTATAGTATCCCCCGTGTTGGTCCGGCCTACTTTAAAGATTGGGCGAACTGCCGTTTTGTCAGGTATGTCAAAAAGGAGACCCATTGGATACACATGTCATTACCATCGTGACTACTAGGTAGTCGAAGCCCGCAACATCTCGCCCGGATATTGGTACCACCGTCCTACCTATTCTTGCCGCAATATGCTTGTCATTGTCATGTTCCGGTTTTGACGGGTGTCTACAGGCGATGTTTTCTCTTTCCACCAGGAAAGCAATCTTCCTGTTTGCTATCAAATAATATAAAAAACAGCTACGACGTAGCAACGAGATAGACATTAAAACATTTATGGTGATATTTTTTTTATATCATAAGATAGCAAACAAGTAGATGGGTCTCCTAATGGAAAGAGTCAATCATCGCCTATAGATACCAAAGATGTTAATGGTGCGTTGCTATCTTGTGGCGAGGTCTAATGCGACACGCATATTAACGGCTACCTTACCCTCCAAACCGGAACACGACAGTGACTAGCACTGACGCTTTTGCGGCAGGAATACGTAAGGCGGTGGTACCAGACCCGGTCGAGCCGATGCAGAACTCTACCACCTAGTAGTCACGATGGTAGTGACACTCATAGCCACTGGGTCGCCTTTTACGACCTACCTGGCAGGACGGCAGTTGGCCTATTCTTCAAAGGAGCCCGGGACCAACACGGGGATATAAATAAACTTATTTGAGCACACGTGATTTTCGAACTTATGCTATCACTAGCTGTGCCCGCGACTTCGTTCGCGTGGAAAAAAATCTAAAATAAAACCCGCATAGTTCCCGTTCCCGTGGGATTTCCGGGATAAGAACTATCCTATGTCCTTTCTTGGGTCTCAAACTATATTTGTACCAAATTTTATCCAAATCGGTTCAGCGGTTTAACCGTGAAATCGTAACAGACAGACAGACAGACAGAGTTACTTTCGCATTTATATTAGTATGGATAGTATGGATATTGACTACGACGTAGCAACGAAATGAAATCCAAAACATTATGGTGCTATTTAATAAACTTATTTGAGCATGCATGTAGATTTGTGTATTTTGTGCATTATATCGTATCGGCTACGGCCACAGTGTATCGCGTGGAACATGCTAGGTGGACAATATTATTTTATGTTATATAACGATGCTCTTACTTATTTCAAATATGGGTAGTCATGTTTTTGTAATAAAAAACGAAAAAAATTATGATAGCAAAAAAATATTTTCAAAAATAATATATGAGCAACAATTAACTTAGCGAGTACTATGAATGCTGTAAATTGCATGCAGTTCAGATCGAATAAGTATCAAGAGGTATGTACAATATAAATCTAAATACATAAAATTACAAATAGTAACAAAACAATCATAGGTTTATTTACAATAAAAGAAAATATATGCATGAAAACTAAAACTAAGCAGCAAAGATAATATTTCATAACGTAATCTAATAATCATCATCAGAGTCTTCTGATGAATCGTTTACTGTGTAATCGTCATCATTTTGTGGAACTGTGCGATAATATGATGACGTTTCCAGTCTTGATTCTACTATACTAGGGCTTAAAATTAACTTTAAAACCTCTGAACATATTTTTTCCGGCTTTTTTTGGGGAATCTCTCGAAGGCTATTGATCAAGGGATCAGATGTTATAACCAACATTGACAGCAAGTCTCTGTTCGTGGCAACACGCGAGCACTTGCGGGTGTTGTACTCCCTAAATCTGCGGCAATCTTTATTACGTGCTTCCTGAGCCTCTTCGGAAAGCTGCCCAATTGGAAGCAATGCAGCTTTGATGACCTCTGTACTATGAATTAATATTTTATGTACAGTAGCAGGCATACAGTACCACGAATAGAGACTTAGATAATGTCTTCTGGTTTCAAGACAAAATTTATTAAATTCAACTAAGTTTATCTCGAATCCAGAAGACAAAGTCCTCAATATTACATCGAACTGTTTGATGATTTCAACATCCAATCCCGTGATCTGAGCACTCATCTCAGCATTCTTAAAAAACCGACGAGCCGTGTTTCCATCGTTTGAAGAACCAAATCCTGGCTTTGGTTTATCTACAATAAGTCCCATCTCGTTCTTAAATTTTAACTTAATTTCGTCGGAACGAACCTTGATATCTGCTTTGTCTTCGTTGCTTCTAGCCTGCCATTTCTTAATATTCAACTTGTAGCTGATATGTAAAAGGCATTCGAAGCAACGAATCCAAGCATGAAGTGTAGATAAACCAAAGCCAAAATGATCTTGGTTGCTGTTGAAGTTCGCGGGTTCATCATTCATCGTCTTGGGGGTGGCGCCACAGATGAAACACTTTTGAGTTGAACGAGTTTCCGTTAAAGCGTTGCATACCTTTCCGTCTGTCATTGTCAGCAAAAGTTCGTGTTTCACAGAGATTTGAGAATCACCAAAGTCGATACGTGTTGGAAGAAGAGCGTTAACTTCTTCCTACAATCTATTTGTCTCCGTTAACGTGAAGTCATTCGTTTCTTTAGCAAATATTAATTTGATTGGGCGACAATACAATGTTGATGAAGACCGAGGATTTTGCCAAACAATTTTGGCCCCATCATATAATCTAAGGGGAACTAAAGAAAATACGAAAAGAAATTCGTCCGTATCTTCAGTGTTCTCAAATCTCTGTTTGTATGTGCTGTGCCCAGAACTTCCATCACATCCCCATTTACTTACAAGTGTAAAAGACGAACTTGTTGCGAGGACACTGCTGATAACTTCATGCTGTGCTAATACTAAACGTTCCACTGTTTTGTTTAATAATGCTTGCAAATTTATTTCAGCACGTGTTTCTGTTACAGCAATGTGCTCCTGTGCAGGATAACAGGCCTGTTTAGATTTTGTCAAACTATAATATGATGGAAACACATTATGTCCTGCCTTCATAGATCACTTTCTTGTTTGTTTGTACGCATGTGTTGTTGACTTAGAATCTATATAGTAAGCTAACGCTTCGTCACTACTTAACTGCCTAGGATTAACATTACTGGTATCCTTAGACTTAACATTAATAACTGAGCTTTCACTAATGTCTCTAATTACGCTGGCAATTTTCCGTTGTCCTGCTGAACGCGCAGCAATTTCGGCAGCTGTCACCAATTCACTGACACTTCGCGATTCTACGAGATCCACGACTCGACGTTTTTTGGTTTTAAACGACGATTCTTCGAATTCTTTGCGAGGCCTTCCTGCTGAAATCACAGCCTCACTCGAAGTTGATGGTTGTGGCTCAAAAGAACTCACAGTAAACTGTATATCTTCTTCATCCAGCCAGGTCTTATTTTTAATTAAAAAACGCTCCTTCGATTTTCCTGAAGCCAACCATTTGACACCAATTTTATTGGAAAAGTTGGATATCTTCAACTTTATTTCTTTTTGGCTACATTCAGTAATGTTACCAAAGTGAAATTTTGAAGAAAGGTACTCATATATACCCGAGTTCTTTTCATTTTTTGTGGGTTTCAACCACTCTTCAAAAAATTCTACCCTAGAAATAGAGTATAAGCGTTCTGAAAAAAAAAAAGAAAAGAATATGTTGTACTGAAGTGTGCTAAACAATTTGTGTATTTTTATGAAGAATAAAGTATTTCCTATGATATATCAAAGAACTAGCCCGGATAAAGGTGAATGTCTGCAAAATTAACTCTTTAAATCTATTCTTTCATAAAAAAATACGATAAAATATATAAGCTATGTTAAAATTATACCTAAAATTCATTTGAACAGATTCAGATTTTAAAAAAGGTTTTTTAAATAATAGGACTTACCCTCCGTGTTGATATCCATCACAAACACTCAAAATATTAACTATAAGCCACTATGGATGTGTACGAAAGTGTCACTAAACTGCAACTGATTGACTGTAACGATTTCATTAAACTCAATACCTGACTTCTAACCACTATTCCTTATCAGTTAAGCATTTGACAAACAACCGATTCTTGGAATCTGGAGATTAGGGGTGTTGTTTACGTTTTGCAATTAAGATTTCCTGGAAATGATAACATGAATTTTGTCCACCTAGCATGTTCTAGGCGAAATACTGTGCGGCAGTGCAATACAGCATAGAGATGTACTTTAAAATATTTATGGTGCTCTTAATAAAGTTAAGTATTTAAGCATGTTGTAGATAAGCGTTGATTCTATCGCATCAGCTACGACGTAGCTACGAGATAGACTTATATTAGGTATTGATTGCACTGCCGTAGCCGATACGTTATAATGCACAAAATACACAAATCTACACGCATGCTCAAATAAGTTTATTAAATAGCACCATAATGTTTTGGATTTCATCTCGTTGCTACGTCGTAGTCAATATGATAGCATAAGTTCGAAAATCACGTGTGCTCAAATAAGTTTATTTATATTACCATAAATGTTTTAATGTCTATCTCGTTGCTACGTCTCTCACAATGACAAATTATGATTGTTTCTTGATTCAAAGTGGAAACAGTTTTTATGCGATGGTTCTCTTTGATCACTAGGATTGTCGCATTTTTTTTGATATCCTACGACACCCACAAAATAAAAGTGTAGTTCAAACATTTTTTCGGTTTGAAAATTCAATAAAGTTCGACTTGTTATATATGTAATTTGCTTGTTTCTGACATATTTTACCTGAATGCATTTGTTTTGAATATAATTCAAATTTATTCATAATTCAGAAAACATAGATATGATTTGCTTGTATTAATATTTCCGCAGAACAACAAACTTGGTCCAGAATGACAAATTTTATTAATCACTAGCTAACCTGCAAACGTTGTTCTGCCTTTTTAACTACTCTTATTTGTTTCTATATTTTATCACCTTTTGAACCTTCCCTGGACTTCAAAAATTAATTCAAAACCAAAATCAGCCAAATCGGTTCAGCCGTTCTCGAGTTTTAGCGAGACTAACGAACAGCAATTGATTTTTATATATAAGAAGATTACTTCTTTATTGTACCTAACAATCGTCCAAAATAAAAGCAATTAAAGAAATCAAGTACATTATTTCGCTCATCTCTTTAAACTAACTCGTAACAAGATAATATTAAAAAAGGTAGATATTTATCGAATTAAACTGACGAATTATGAAAAAAAAAACAAAATAAAAACTGTTTCCTCTTTGAATCAAGAAACAATCATAATTTGTCATTGTGAGATTTATCAGATAAGGGTCAGAACTAAATTAGTGGTGAACAAACGTTTAAAGACCATGGACGCTAATGTTGGAGATATGCATAATTTACGCTTCCAGGATTTGAAAGTAAAACGTCGTATGGATTGAGCGAATTTATTGTTCAGTACATTTATTATATTGTTGTATTCTACGATTAAGCATTTTATGACTATGTACAATCATATACTGGTTATGGCGATTTATTTGCTATGAACACTAACTTTAATAGCCAGGCTAAAATTTATAAATCACTAGTTCAATATGTTTTTTACAGACGAGAGCTTAGTTGTTAATCATCATTCATCAGGTAGGTTAAAGCCCAGCTGATGGATGACAGTAAGAGGTCTAGTACATCTTAATATAATTATATAATAATAATAAAAGCATTTTGTTATTAAAATTATAAAACTTGTGTTTAATGTAAACATTTGAAAAGTTTTTAATATTTTAATAAATGTTGACTAAAAGAATAGACTTAATTTGGTCTTACTCTAAAATTTGAGTGACATAGGTGCAAAACCGTTGTAATGTTAATCAATATTATATTCAACCAAAAGAATCGATTGAAAGTCAAATATTTATTTATAATTTTACTGGTGTCGCCGTTTAAATTAACATTAACATTAAAGGTTATATACTGATATAAGGTTACCTATTTATTTGTATAAAATAAAAGTTATTTTAATAAGCACCACTAAGAAAATCATTGTAATATTTTTTATAACTCAAATTAGCCTGCTTATTATAATATATACAATATTGAAAAAAATATTGAGATCCATTGATTGTACTAATTGATATGAGTCCTATCGTTCAAGTGATTGTTATGATTACCTTAAATTTTAATATTTTATTTATTCAGGCATTACTTTGCGGAAATCCTTAATTTAAAGAAGAAATTGTAGTTTTCAATTTGCAAAATGATGCTTCACAGATGATGCTCCGGTTGCAAAGTGAGTCCGTTGAGAACATAGTTTGTGCCTTTGCCACTGACGTGGAAGAAAGCTTGGTGGAAATGGGAGGACTATTGTACCGCTTTGGTTTCCTCTAATTTTTAGGCCTTGGATAGTTTGCCCCATTCCTAACACATTCATTTCGTTTCAGTTGCATCACAGCAATTCCATCTAAGGTTTTGCAGAATTTCTGAAAATTAAATACCAGAATTTCTTCTTATATTTTAATGTTATTTCATCATTTATAATTATAAATTATTCTTCTATTCAGGCGGCATTAATTATCATTCACCAGATTAAGAAGTGTAACCAAAAATATTAGATCATGGAAACATCGATAACTTTAAATTAAATCATCCGTAATATATAATAATATATAACTTAATTTACAAACTCACTTAAATATTAAAAACATTAGACTTATAATATTTATTCTATTATATTTATAAATAAACGATTAATCGTATACGAAGTAAAATTTAATATTTACAATTATTATGTAAAGTATATATTGCACCATTCAGATGAAGTCAATTTGCTAGAACGCACTAAGTCAGAGTAGCTACTTGTAATCGCATTTCAAGTACAAACAATTTTTTAATATTTATTTAGTTTTGAAATTAAAAAACAAAATACATAGTAAATTGTTTTTATTTGTTTCTTTTAAGCCGTATTTTATGAAAATATAGATTATATTAAAGTACTCATGTAGACAGTAATTTAGATCAACGATAGCCAGAAACAATAAAAATATGTATAAATAAGACTGTTCCTAACGGTTCCATTTGTGGCGTAATTTTTTGTAGTATCGTATGGATTTAATACCTATATTTGAGTAGAAATATTGACTCAGCAAAGTGTTTCAAGCCACAACTTCATGAGAATGGTACATTTCAATAAGTGCTAATATTGTCTACTATTTGTATATCTATACACATACTTAGAAATATAACAAACCATCACACCGTTAAGTGATATTTAAATCTAGGTGATATCTGAATGTTAAAAATTTGACACAATTTGGGAATTCACTGGTAGGAATGGCAAACATCTAGAGGAACAAGATCCACAGGTAAAGCTGCCCAAAAATTAATTTATATCTAATTAATTACAAAAACGTACTAAAGTACGGCTTTATGATAATTCAGTCGCAAACAATTTCGAGCACGACATGAATGTTGAATTATTTTTAACAATATGAATCATTATTTACATGTTAAATACCAGATAAATTTAGGTAAAGACGTACATCGTACACAAACTCGTATTTTAATTTGGAATTTATCTATCAAAATATACTTTGTGACTTATTTTTCACAGAAACAAAAATATAGATGAGTGCTGGGATTAAACCATACGTATAATATGGATTTAACAAACCATATTTGTTTTTATTAGATTTATGTTTTTAAGAACAATTTTATTTAGTTGTTAAGTAAAAATTGAAAAAGTTCTTATTACTTGTTAATATAAATAAAGTGTTGAGTATTGCTTAATAGATTCTTATTATTAAATGATGAAAGTTGATAAATCTAATAATCCTTGAGCTGATACATATTTAAGTAATAATATATTGTCATTTTCCAACACAACCGAGGTAACCAAAACATGAATTTATTTCTAGATTTGGAACATAAATTACGTGTATTCAATATTTATATTATTATTTTGACACTTTTATTATATATTTGACTTTACTTGCATCTCAACAAATATTCACTATCAAACAAAATTCAAAAAACACATTCATTCAATAATGTTACAGCACCGTCCAATATTTAAGACACCCCTAATCAGAAAATCCTTCGTTATTTGTGTTATCAGAGGTCGGTGACGTTCCCGGTGATGGTACCTGCAACTGTCTTCCATACATCAATTCTGAAGGTGGCAGGAAAGACGACAAATATTCTGGCGGGGGTCTTATTACTGTGGGCAAATAGCCTGTCCCAGTGTAAGGAGGTGTAAGGAATCTTCTAGAAGGTGAAAATTTAAAACTTTGATTAGATAAAGGTGAAAAGGCGGATTTGGATTGATAGTTCTGCATATAAGGAGACTCAGGTGTTAAATTATATGAAGGTTCAGCTCCATTTACCATCATCTCCATAGCAGCCACAACATCACCTTTGCATCTCGCTAAGATTGCTTCAATTTCTTGTCGGCTTCGTCTTGGAAACACTTTAATTAATACATCTACGGGTGATTTTTGGAATGGCATTGGATCTTCTATTGTTTCTGGAATGTGTTCTGGCTTCCCGCGTCTGTATTTAAAGTTGTGGTTCTCCCATTTTTCTTCCTCTTCTTTTTTTACTTCCTCCTGTCTGTGTTCTTTCATTGATAAATTTTCCGGTGTTAACGATGCCTCTGAATGCTCTAGTTCTTCTTCTACGTTTAATTCGTGATCCGAAGGTGATCTGGGTGGAGGGGTTGTTAGTGAAGAAGATTGTGTCGGTGTTTTTGAATCTTGTTGTGGTTCTGGTGGCGATGGACTGGAGCATACTTCTGAGATGCGCGGTCGCTTATGAACTGTTGACAAAGAAAAATATTCTATCATTTATTTGAAAACAAATATTTAACATATATACTAGCGATCCGTGAGGCTGAGAGGGATTCAACTGTTGTGAAGTGAAATTAAACATTTTTCGGGGTACGGTCCGAAATTGTTAATATAATTAATGTTTCATATGTTGGTTCTAAATACATTTAACCGATTAAATTAAATGCAGTGTTAACCGATTAAATGCGACTCAGGCGCCAGTCAAAATTTTGGCTTTTTTTCTAAATAAAGTAAATGGTGATATCGACCCCTCACACATAATAAATAATCTCAAATAAGGCGTATTCTTTACTACTTCTTACTTACTAAATGAGATTGTAAATTAATTTTCAATCCAATTTATATTTCGTTTGATGGTATGTTTATTGCAAGTACATCGCTGTGTGTAAATTGCAATACATTTATTGAATAAATAGGTAAATAAATTAACCGGTAACCACTATAATTTTAAAGTAACTCTATTTTTTTCTCTATCACTCATTTAATTAACCGGTTAACTAATGAGCGGAATTTAACCAACTATATCAATACCGCTTCCATGCTTTAGCTGCAACTATAACAAACACACACACACACACACACACACACACAAAACTACACCTCACGCTTAACGCAGGGCACAATGCCATACCCCGCCCTCTATATCTGGCCCAAACGTCACACTAAGCTGAGATCCAGTGTCGTAGGAGTCGTAGGCCCCAAGCGCGGACGTTATTAGCCCAAACTGTAATTTGAACTCTAGCTGAGCACTCTACTCGCCCGAAAAGACCGATGTCGCATTAAAGACCCGTGAGGTCACTGTATTAGTCATTTAGTCAGTCCAAAAATAAAACTAACCGCTACGTTACAGCAAGCGAATGCTTACATACATAACATTGTATAAGTCAAATTCTGGCTGACATTATTAAAGTGTGGGTACTCCAGTACTCAAGTACCAGTTGGTTTCTTTGTACTCCAGTTCCACTGAGGCTACGTGCTCAAGGAATGCGCTTTTAATACGTTTGTTTGTTTACTGCCGACAATGTTTCAAAGAAATCCTTTGTTTTAAGTTTTAACTAACTGACGTTCGTTTTACTTTACACGACATTCCAATTACGTATTGTCATATTAGAGTTTACTTGTGGACACTGTTTGAAAAGAGGTGAGTTTATTTGTATGTGTTTTAACTTATACGAAAATGTTTTCGTCTGTTAAAGTCTAGGCGGGGACCGTTAAAAAGGCGGTGATCTAGAAATCAGAAATCAGAAGTACTTTATTCAATAAAACTTTTTACAAGTTATTTTGACACGTCAACATTTTTTAAAACTACTACCGGATCGGAACGTGGCCACACACTGAGAAGATCCGGCGGAAGAAACTTGTCTTTTTTTCATATAATTTTTTTATCAAAATATATAAATATTACATAATTATAAAACATATATATATGAGATTGATATGAGAAGCAATTAATAGAATAAGAACGAAAATGGACTTTATTGTTTTTTTTTAAATTAGACAAAAATTATAATCATCGGCTTGGCGATTTGTAACTTGTCCAATTTTTTTGGAAAGTTGCATTTCTTATTTATTTTGGTAAAATTGTTGTGTAACGACTTGGCCACAGTGATCTGCGATGCGACTTGTGGTGTGGTGCAGTGCCGCGGCTAGCTTTGGACAAGCCGCTAAAGACATAAGAAAAATGTTTTATCATTTGAGGGCGTTTTGATCAGTAAAACTTATCAGTCTGGAATTGCCATTCTTGACAAAATTGTTACTGGGTCAATCATAACATATTTTTTGCAATTCTAAATTTTCTTATAATTTAATATATATAATTTAATATAAGAATAAACTATACATCAAAAATTGTATTTGTCTTTTCTCATTTGAATGGAATTTATCTGGCACATTAATGGGCAAAGGAAAAAAGTTTCTGCGAAAACAATTGGACAAGTTACAGGTCGCCAGACCGATTGATTATTATTTGTCTTATGTCCAAAAGGAAATAAAGTCCATTTTGGTTCTTATATCATCCAACAGAATAAATTAATTCCGTGCTGGATCTCTGCCCTATTTGACGGTCCCTGGAAACCGGGAAATGATAGTGAAAAGCATTGACATTATTGCGGCAGGAATAGGTAAGGCGGTGGTGCCATATATCCAGTTGAGAAAATTTACGGTAGCAGTGCATGGTATGACAAAATTAAAATAAAACTATCGCATTTAAGTAGGCTTTACAAGTTGCCGAGTAATTTTTGACAAATCTTCGAAATGTATCTACTTGGAGTAAATATATCAATTTTATTGGCGTTGAAAAGGTTAAATATTTACTATGTATAAAATCGCCTCTGTGGTCTAGTGGTCCAGCGTTGACGTTGACCACATGAGGTCTGGGGTTCGATTCCAGGGTCGGGCATATAAAAAAAGTGTTTTTTCAGTTTTCTGATAAACACATAGTTGCCCGGGTTTGGAAAGTGCCCGGTTGGCGATAGGCTTGCCACCTATCACATTTGTGGGACCAAGTATCTTCGGCTAATCGTAGTTGCAATTGTTGTACCTCTGCCTACTCCTTCGGGGATATGGGCTTGAAGATACTTTTTTTATATATAAAATAATGAAAAACACTCTTCTTATTCTGCATTGTTGTGATGGATGAATACGGAACTCTGCATTTCACGTGGTCTAATACGAACTTGGCCATCTTATTTATTAATGTTATGATTTCATTACAATTTATCATTTAACCCAACTTAATCTATTTTAATGTACCCAAAATACTTAATCTTTTTCAATATTCCATTCGGTAAATGCTCTCACTAAAATCCGATCTCATTATATCCGAACAAATGTTTAGTCTGAACAGTAATCGAACTCGCTCCCCTCGCGTTTATAAAAACAATAACATGGACCATTAAAATGGCACACGTCAGTGAGCTCGAGCCGGTGTAATTGCGTGAACCGTTGAAATACAATGACTGTTCGGTGTACGGCGGGCGCACCAGGTTTTGTCACCTTCGCCTCCTGGAATATCACCCCGGGTGATCTTGCCGGTGGAGGTGTAATCACTTGGAACACTTGTAACGCAGTGTTGTTACCACACACATTATATAGTCTGTGGTTGTTACTAAGAGTAAAGTATTTAAATTAAGACTTCCCTAGTATTTTGTTAAAAAGTATATTTTTTTTTATATCATAAGAAAGCAGATGTTTCCCCTGATTGAAAGAGATAACCATCGTCTATAGACACTTGTTGTTAATGGTACATTGCTATATATGTGTCAGGGTAAAAGGCTAAATGCCTAAGAACAATAGAGTGACAAGGATCGACGCTATTACGAATAGATAGATAAAATGATGGTACCGAGCATGGTCGAGATGTTGCAGAACTCTACCACCTGGTAAAAACAAATGAAAAATAAAGTACTAGTAGTTCCTAACAGCAATGTTCTCATAGATGAAGTATTCAAATGTAGACTTAGCATTATGAATAGACTCCCGAAAAAGATGTTTTAACGTATTCCTACGTTAAAACATCTTTTTAACGTAGGAATATCATGTCTACCTAGACGGATTTGAAAATTGATTTTTATTTGGGAGAGTATAGAAGTATCGGTTTTGGCTATTTTATTATTTTCTGGCCACTTAGAATCAATGTACAAAAGTTTTAATTATATGTTAAATTATATGTAAATAAGGTAATAGGGACTGTAGATTTTGTGAATAAATAAAAATAAAATAAAAAATAAAATGTTTATTACATTTTCATACTTTTGCACTTAAATGAATAAAATTTATAATGATATTATACACATAAAAATATTTTTCAAAATTATGTTTTATATAATTTTAAAATATTTAAAAAAAAATGCTTCAAACTGTACAGTGGCCACAATCGGTACTTTTACCCTACATTTCGTTTGGTCCCATATAAATTTTGTGAGAGTTCCAGAGACAAAGAAGATTTGGGATATATCTTTTTAAATTTCATCAATTACGGAGGTAATTGATGAAATTTAAAAGGTTTTTTTTTTTAATTTCATTCCTTAAATTAATCAAACAATCAATCATTTATCGCAGAGAATAATGATGGTTACATGTTTTCTTTATTATATGAATATAGTTAATGGTGAAAGAAGTGGTGTTAAAATTTTGTACTTATGCTTTTCAATACAACCAAAGAAATACTTAGTTAAGGATTTTTTATATTTTATATTTCATCCTTTCAGGGTTAAACCAACGAGGGTTTAACTCTTTGAAGAATTAAACCTTCAAAGGATTAAGAAGAAAGATTTTACCATGAAGTATTCGGTAAAGGAGGAGCTAGCACTCTGATTAATCACTAGAAACATATAAGTATCTACGTTATATTTCAGTCCATGAGGTCACATCATCCCTTTTTATACAGCTGTTTTAGAAAAAGAGGGTAAGACTTCAGAAGATGACAGCAGTATTTAAGGCGATTACACCTGCGAACGACCTTGAGTTAGTGACAGGCGCAGCGTAAATACTATTCCGCACGCCGATATCTCCAAAAGTCAAAGAGTATATACAGTGGGTGCAGATACGTTTTAACATTTTTGTTTACCTATATGAACTTTTATCATCATGAATCAAATGAATGTTAGCAAACTCAAAACCCATAACCGATAATCGGTCGTTTATCGATTCATTTTATAAAAACGATAAATATCGAAAGAGAAAACAGTAAATATCGAAAATCGACAAAAGAATTATTATATGACAATTTTACACAATCATGACTGTTACGTATCCTATTATCTTATAATATACAATACATCTCGTGTAGCACTTTATTTTAATACATACAATTAACAATTTTAACAAAACCTTTAAAATGTGATTTTGTAAAAAGTGATCTCTTAAATAACCTTTAAATATTTAAGTTTTTGTTTAGAAATCTCATAAGAAAAAGTAGAGATTTAATTTAATTGAAACCATATCTGTATGCTTTCAATTAAATTAAAAGGAAAGTTTAAAACAGGTTGATTAATTTGGACTATTTGTATGTATAATATATTTAATTTATATTTATTTCATTTCTTATGATAGCAAACAAGTAAACAGTTTTCTTGATAGAAACATATACATCGCCTATAGACACTAAAAATGTTAATGGTGCATTGCTATTCTTGTAGCAGGGTTAGAATGTTACATGCATATGCTTACCTTGCCCTCAAAACCGAATCACGACAGTTAAAAACACCGACGCTATTGCGGCAGGAATATGTAACGCGGTAGTTCCAAAACCGGGTTGATGTGTTGCAAAAACCAAGGTCGAAAAAATAACTAATGATTATAATAACTGCCTCGTAGTCAAGGGGATAACCTAAAGTTTGGTTTAAGGTATTTTTCGAAAATTCAAAAATCTCAGTAGCAGCTTGGAGTCTGGCGGTTTGTGTGTTACCACTTCCATGCCTCGGATGAGCACATAAAGTAGTCGGTCCTGGTTATTGCTAAAACAACAACAACGACGATATATATTCAAGCCAGTCCCTTTACGAGGTATGCAAAGAGAACCGAGTGCAATAGTGCGAGTGCTTTCAGCCCCTTAATACCCTCTTTTACCTCTTTAGGAGATAAAACTCAAAGTTTCCTTACATGCACGTTTAATTGAAGTAAAGAGCATAACTAATAAATTTGAAAAGATTTTCATGAAACAAATTTTATTTATTACACAAACTTAACCACATTTTTGATCCTTTTAAGGAATGAAATTTAAAAAACACTAAACTCGTATTCATTTAATTGTGTTAAAAAACATAAATACTAAGTTTTAAATAATTTCTACAATATTCTACAATAAACAATCTATTTTTTTAATACAAACAAAAACGCTTTTTTTACCCTTTTAAGGAATAAATGTATGAAATCCCTAAATATATAATTTTTAAATTGTGTTGAAGAAAATAAGTACCAAATTTCAAGTTATGTTGACCATAAGCGTTTAATTTTTCATATCAATTGTAACACCCATTTTTACTCCTTTAAGGGATGAAACTCCGAACTTCATTACGCGCATGTTTCTTTAATTTGGATTGAATTGAATAAGCACGTACTACATTTTATGAGAGTTTAGATAATATAAACTTTTTATTTTAATACAAACTTATACACTTACCCTTTTAATGGATAAAATTAAAAAAAAATCTAAAATATGAATTTCTTTAATTGTATTAAAAAGCATAAATACTAAATTTTTAGTAATTTCTACGACAAACAATTCATTTTTTATACAAAAATTAACTCTCCTTTTACCCCTTTATGGGATGAAATTCAAAAATGCGTATTTATTTAATCGTATTAAAAAGCATTAATACTAAATTTTAAGTAATATACTTTTTTTTAAAACAATCATTAACGTCCCTTTTACCTCTTTAAGGGATTAAATTACATCATAAGAACAACCTCTGTAAAAAATCAGCCTTCCCGCTCCAAACTTATTATCTACTATAAAAAACGTTCAAGCGTAAACGAAATGTCCAATTTTTAAACAGCACAACCTTATTACTGTGCCAAACGCACTATCTGTATTATTACTCTTTAACGCTAATGTGGAGAGCGGTATACGCTGACGTGCGACACAGCCTCCTCGTACAAACGCTATCGGGAGACTGACTTTCGGAGCGAGCGCTGTCCGCGAATGAAATAATAAGGTTTTTATTGATTTAATCGCACACTATAATGATTTTGTAAAATGTTGAACTTAAATTTTATAAAGCAATAAATTGTCTGTAACAAAGTGAAAAAATCACCAAAATCGTTTCAGTAGTTTAGAAGTTATAAGAAAATTCTTGCGCAAAAATAAGAGAGATATTCGATTTTTTTTCGTCAAAAGTAACAATGAAATTTGAAAAGACGAACTTAAAATTTAAAGTTAATTATATTTTACGTACAATGTATATTTTTTTTTAATTATTGGATTAACGGTTTAGGAGAAGTAGGCTTTCAAAGAGAAGTATATTTCGTAGTTTGGCGTATGTTATCGCCTTAAAGTTTTGTTTCAAGTAAGTATTAGAAGTGTTGCCTCCAGATATAATACAGCTTCATGGATATTACCACGGCGTGATGTCATTAGTGTAGTAGTGATGTCAAATTTATATTACAATTGAACGTTATTTACAAAAATAAATAGCTTTTTGGTTAATATACCTAATAAGGTAAATTATTAAACAGTTTCTCAAATTTAGTAAGTTAGCCTATACTGCAAATAGGACTCAGTCAGTTGCAATCTGTCACTTATAACAAAGTAGGCATGGAAATTATTGTTAAATTAGGTTAACTGGTATGTTGTTAAAATTAATTAATATTTAACAGTTATTTATTTATTTTATATTATATCAGTAGTAGCCTATATATTATAATAAGTATTAGAAGCAGCAAAAACGCAAAGCCGTCGAGTTAGCGACCAAAAAAAAGTCCTCTGGACAATTTTTAACAGTTTATTATTATCATAAATCAAGGTAGCTCAAATATTTTTAATAACATTATTAGAAGCGGCAAAAATGCAAAGCCGTCGAGTTAGCTAGCAAAAAAAAATGAAGGTCCTCTGGAGTAGTTTTACAATTTTTAACAGTTATTATTATCATATTATCATAAATCAAGATAGCTCAAATATTTTTAATAACATTATTATCCTATATGAAGTTATTGGTAATTTTTAAAAGTATTTGCTAATATAAATAACAGTTGTTAATTGTTAAAAAAATTTAGTACGAAATTTAATATGTTAACTGTTAAATGATCCATGCCTATAACAAAGCAAGGAACATATATAACTTCCTTGTAGCAAATACGTGACGTCATAGACTATATCGCCATCTTTATATTTGTTCTGTGATTGTCATGACATTTTGGCGCGAAATACGAAAATATTAAAAAAATGAAAAGTAAAGTGATTTAATGCAGTTTCTTGCAAAATTTACATTTATTTTGGATGTACTTTAGCCAAAACATACGAAAAATAAATACGTGTACGAATAAATAAATAAGATAAAAAAAAGCATTTCAAAATTAGTCATCTTCCTTATTGGTCCCACGTGTCACAATTTCGTTTCCAATTCGACTTATGCATATGACAATACTATCCCGACACAAGGATAGCAACGCAACATTAACTTAATCGCAAAATTAACCTTTGTTATCTGTCGTGTCATCTTCAGTGTAATAAAAAAAGTTTCAAAATCATATGAACTTAAATGGTGTATTGAATTAAGTGAAATAAACTTAACATTATTAATATTTCAAAGCATTCTTAACAAATAATAAACACAATAGCGATGAAAGAAATAAAACTCCCCCGCCCTCATACAAAATAATTAAAATAATACGCCATATAATGGCCATTTAAAAAAGGACTTCTATACTTGAAACCTATTAGTGAAAGGGAGACGGATATATTTGTATATGCTTTGATTTACCATCTGCTTACATCGTATTAAATATTGAAAAGAGAGGATCTCTATTGTTGCTGTTTTTTGATAATCATTGCGCACAAGGACTTTGAATAACAGCCAAATAAAATAGTTAAAAAAATTATTATTTTCGAACCGGTAAATTGTCTGTTAGAGTTAAAATTGTGATATTTATAAAATAACTGGTCAAGGGTGAGTTGGATTCACACACATATGGTTCCTTAGGTAGCACCGAGCACTAATTAGGATTACTATTGGGAAACACCGTTGGGATTAAACTTTTTTATTTTTTACTATTTATTGCGTAAGTTTGGATGTTTGGAAGGATGGATGTTTGTTACTCAATCAAGCAAAAATTATAGAACGGATTTGGATGAAATTTGGCACACAGGTAAGCAAATGATGAGATAAAATAGCACATAGGCTACTTTTATCCCGAAAAAATGAGTTTTTCCCGCAGAATTCACTAAAAATTTTTATAATGCAACAGGCTACACACTGCAGCCAGTCTATATTTGCTGTTCGTTAGTCTCGCTAATACTCGAGAACGGCTGAACCGATTAAGTTTATTTTGGTTTTGGATTAATTGTTGAAGTCCAGGTAAGGTTTAAAAGGTGAGAAAATATAGAAAAAATAAGAGTAGTTAAAAAGGCAGAACAACGTTTGCCGGGTCAGCTAGTCTATCTTCTTCTTCTTCTTATATATAAAATCAATTGGTGTTCGTTACTCTCGCTAAAACCCGAGAACGGCTCGACCGATTTGGCTAATTTCAAATATTCATAGAGGTTCAGGTTAAAATATTCATAGAGGTTCAGGTTAGGTTTAAAAGATGAAAAAATTTAGAAAAAAAAACGGAAAAGTAGGCAGAACAACGTTTGCCAGGTCAGCTAGTTTATCCATACTAATATTATAAATGCGAAAGTAACTCTGTCTGTCTGTCTGTCTGTCTGTTACGCTTTCACGGCCAAACCACTGAACCGATTTGGATAAAATTTGGTACAAATATAGTTTGAGACCCAAGAAAGGGCATAGGATAGTTTTTATCCCGGAAATCCCACGGGAACGGGAACTATGCGGGTTTTTATTTTAGAAATTTTTCCACGCGAACGAAGTCGCGAGCACAGCTAGTAATAAATATATTTTTTTTTCTTACATTTCATATAATATGTTACTAAACATTTTGCGTCCTGTGTATCCAACATATAACTTTTCCGTTTTTTGTAATTTTTAACTTGTACCGTTTGCAATAAAAATAAAACAAAGTTTTACTTTTATGGCAGGAAAAAGATCTTTGCCTGTTATAAAAGTAAGAAAATGTACTTACACGAGTTTGAGGAGTTGGAGGAGGAGTGAGGAGGAGAAGTCTCGTTCCATTGAGTGTTCCTTTTTAAATTGTTCTTGCTATTAAAAAGTTCTGTTGAATTCTAATATAGGCTTATTGTTTTCAGTTACTCTGATCATTTTGGTTCAGGTTTTACTGTTTTAGGACTTTAAGGTCGCTTTCATCAATTGATTTGTTTATATACTTGAGTAATTTATCTCTGCGGCAAAACTGATTTTGCCGTGGCATGCATATAAGAATAAACGAGATATTAGGCGATGTCGACAAATATTTCATCTCTCTTGTGCGTCATATCTTACGCTGTTTATCCTAAAGGTGCTGGTCCTATCGGTGAGGAGGTGACTTTACATTTGATTAGAAATTCTAAATGAACGCTAACTTACGATTAAGATTAAACTAATTTATAAAGTGAACCTTATATGTTTCATTATCAATAATTTGAATTATTATCAGGTATTCACATCCGTGACCGAATAGTTAATGATAAAACTACGCAATCGATGGGACTCAGGTTCGATTCTATCAGTTAATGGCTAACTGGACTGGTTCTCTTGATGGTAAGCGACGACAAAGTTTTTATCCGTATGGAGAGATGATAATGCTATATGCATAAGTTTGGCGGACATATTACTCTTCAGATGTAAACACTAAAGTGACATACACCGCTATTACAGCAGGAATAAGTAAGGTGATGGTACCTAACACGGGCGAGACGTTATGGAACGATGGTACTTAAATACTTTTGAGGAAACGTTCGCCTGTTACAAACTGACGGGCAAAATGACAGATGGTCTTTTCTTCAAAGACCAACCAAAACGAAGAGTTGAAAGGTTTACAGGCTTGAATAAAAATAATCTTTACTTCTTTTATCAACAACATCGTCATCATCATCTATTATTAGCTTAAATCTGTAATTGATTACAATTTAATATATTTTTTTGAATAAAAAGTATCTTCACACCCTTATCCTCAAAGATATAGGCAGAGGTACAACAAGTGCACCCACAATTATCCGAAGGTGCTTAGTCCCACAACGTGATAGGTGGCAAGCCTATCGCCAACCGGCCACTTATCCGATCCCGGGCAACTTTGTTTTGTCACAGAACTGAAAAAACCCCATTTCTTATTTGCCCGACCCGGAAATCGAACCCGGGACCTCATGTGGTCAACACCGACACCGGACCACTAAACCACAGGGGCGATGATCCTGAATAAAAAAATATAAATAAAATAAAATGAAAACTTTGATTTATTCCGTTATAAGTAATAATATTTTTTTAATATAAAAGAAAGCATGCATTCATGTTAAAATGACACGATGACATTATGTCATACAGTGAAAATAAGCTCTTACATACGCACAAGTGTTAAAAAATGTAAATAACGCAAAATGGCGCCGTTACATAAAAACTGATGGATATTGATGGCGGCACTGATTTAACGAAGGCTGCATGTGGGGACTCGCGAGTGATATGTTGCTCAACAACTTGCCCAGTAACATTTCAAAATTATCGACGCAATAAATATTTTTTACAGCATACAATCCAGCATAAATCCAGCTCATCTGGAAGTTAGAGACTACGGTCAACAGTCAAACGTAGTCAGTTATCTATGAAAAAGGATCTCTTTCACTCTTCGGTTGTTTGCAGGTCTTTTTAAAATGAGCCTGACATCTAATTTCAATTTAATTTTTTAAATTACAAAATATATAAGAAGATTTAAAGCTAACTGGATCGTTATAGATACTGTCGGGTAGAATGCCGCATTACGTATAATTTAAAGAACAACCTAATGAGATTGTTAAAAACTAAATTAATTTACCACTTACCGCACTAAAAGATAACATGTGGATTGGTTTTTTTTATATTATGATATAGGAAACAAGCAGATGGCTCTCCTTATGGAAAGAGTAACCATCACCTTCAGACACCAAAGACGATGTTATGACGATGTTAATTATGCGTTGTTATCCGTTTGGATAACAACGCATAGTTAACATTAAATTACCTTTCAAACTATAACATATATGACAAGTATTGACGCTATTGTGACTGGAATACGTAAGGCGGTGGTAACCATTGCTCGGGCGAGAAGTTGCGGAACTCTACCACTTAGTTGTCACGATGGTAGCCTTTTACGACCTGCCTGGCAAAACGGCAGTTGGTCTAATCTTCAAAGGAGCCCGGACCAACACGGAGGAGGAGGGAGGTGGTAAATAAGGATAGATGGTAAAACGATCGGAAATATATACACGGTTGACTAGTAGTGTGTTTTTATTGCACGTCCATCAACTCCTTTAGGGATTGGGCTTAGTGGTATTTATTTATTATTACCTACAAGAAAATATTTTTTTCTTAGTTAAATTAAATATTAATAATATTGGTGGGTGTCATATTATTAATATTGATAATCAATGGTGCCGGGTTCGATTACAGGCCCAGGCATTTATATGTTTGGGTGATTATTAAATATTATATTTCAGTGTTTATATATTATTATTGTTGATTAACGCCCATATCACAAGCAAACCATTTCCTTACTTTAAGGTTAGACCAATTTGTGTAATTTGTACTGTTATTATATTATTAAAAACTGAAAAGTAAAATATTATTATTAGCCTTTCAAAGTTTTTATATTTATTAATTATTTTAATCAACGAATTGCGCACAACTCCGGCTGGTTCGGTCATCTAACTTATCAACTAACTACTAATTAAAGTTCAAAAATCTACCTACCTACTCACGACTAGCGGTACTGAACGACAATCGATATAAGCATTCGCCGGGGCAGGAAACTTATTTTTAAAAAGAATAATATATAACATACTACACATTCCAAACACTTTCTGTGATAAATGCGATAAAATAAGCAGAGCGAGGTTGTTTGCTACCTTATAAAAAATAGAAAAAATGACAAATTACAGCAACTAATCTAGCCTTAGAGTTTGTTTGTTTGTTACACTTTCACACCTGGACCACTAAACCGATTTTACAAATTCTTCCACGATCACTACGTCAGCGAGTAACATATTATACTGTATTTTTTAACTTCCCGCTACGTACGTAGATAGGGAAGTTACTGATGTTGAACAAATTTTAAAAAAATCGAGTTTTCACCAGATCTCCACGTTTTGAGGTCCTGGAAACCTTTTCCAACTATCTACACGATAACGTCAGTATGTCTGTATGTGTGTGTGTGTAAACATCTCATAACTTTCGAACGGCTTGACCGATCGAAACGCGGTTGATGGCATTCGATTGGATTCCGTTCTACTTAGACTTCCTGAAAATTTGAACCATGTCGACGTTAATATATGTGTATATATAATAACTCAGGAGAGAGAAAAACGTTGGCGAAACAGTAATTTTTTAATATAACTTTCAGATAAATATAGCGATTGAGTACAAAATCTAATCAGCTCTATTCCTCAAAAAACTACGTCTAATGCACAAATTCTATCAAAATCGGTTTATCCATTCCGGAGTAATCATTGGCGAAAAATTTTAAAGTGTGTTTTCGATATAACTTCAAAATATTTTAACTAATTTTTTGGTATTCTAAGATATTTATGTAATAAAAAAACTACATCCAATGCCGTTTCAAAAATTAAAATCGAATCTAATTTTCAAAAGTTACAGCTTTTCAAATATTAAAATTACATTGTTTTTATCAAACTTACATAATATTTTCGAAATAACTTTCAGGCTAATTTGTACACCGATTGACTCAAAAATCTTACCAGCTTTTTCGTTAAAAATCTGCGTCAATGCCGTAAATTGAATCAAAATCGGTTAATTCGTTTGGGATTTATTAGTTACGAAATTATTGAAAAAAAAATTTTTTTAGTATTGCTTCTTAGCATATCGATTTTGTAGCTAAAGCAATATTTTAGATCTCATACATTGAGTTAATGCCATTCGAAAGATCAAAATCGATCATCGTTTCTAAAATATATAGCTTATCAAAAATCAATATACGGCACTTTTTAACAAAATTGAAAATATCTATGATTATAGTTTTTACTCTTTTAAGCTTAAAATACCTTAATTTAACGGGAAGTTTCAGGGATGGCCTGCGGGGCCAACCCTTTACAGATTTTTTAATTAGAGATCCCTTGAAAATTACAATAATGTAACCTAAGTATATATAAAAATATTATATAAGTTATAAAAAACTTGTCTACTTAAAAGTTATTTTTTGACGTGCCCTGCCATTTTGTTATTTGTTAAAATTTTTTTGTGTTTGTCCCCCGTGTTTGTCCGGGCTCCTTTAAAAAATAGATAATCTGTCGTTCTGACAGGCAGGCTTAAGAGGCGACCGATTGTCTGTATGTGACACTACCATCGTGACTAGTAGGTGGTAGTATTCCGCAATGTCTCGTCTGGGTATTGATCAGGATGGTATTACTGCCTTACCTATTGTCATCTGCTTGTTTGCTACCTTATAAAAAAAGAAAAAAAATGATAGCAACAAAACTAGCCGTCATGTAAAAAAATATTTACTTATGAAATGGCAGCTAGTCAACGATATTAATACATTAACAAACCTGACATTTTTGTCCATTGTCAAAAATTTTTTTACATTTGTAGGTTATATTACATCGTAAAAAATAGAAATAAACCATGTTTTATTGTTTTATCGTTCCGAATGAGATGGCAAGGTTTAACAATTACTGTTGAAGTGATTTTATTGCATTGGTAAGTAGTATAACTCTGTATTTCTGTGTGTAATTGCAAGCTACACTGACAAACTAAGAAATTGTCTTGAAAGGCGTATCCATTTAATCCATGACTGTTTCTTTCCATCATGAAATATATCTGCTTGTTTGCTATCTACTGATATAAAAAAAGAAATGCAAGTACTCGACCCAAAAATACAAATATCAATGATCAATGATCATAAATCATCACAAATTATTGACTATCATCATTACATAAATCTAATAAAAAAGAAAAAAACACATAGAGAATCAAGAAATGTATGAGAAAGATCTACATGCTAAATCCTACTAAGAAACGTTTTCCCAAATAAAATCTCTCGAAAGTAGAACCATTTCCGGAAATGTAATACAAAAATATCGGAGATATTAATGGTTATGTGCGTGTGACATCCAGTGGGGATGTTTACCAACAATACCGTGTAGAGACAGTGTCCTGGCCATAAATCGTGGCCACAATGAGACAATAACAGCTGGCGGCGCGCCACGGCATTGTCGCCAGATTTAGTACCGGCTGCAACCGGCAGCGGCGCTGCGGACGCCACTCTACCATTGTATTACTCGAATTAAACCTATTTATGTGATTCTTGTCTTTAATACACTTTATTACATAATTTATAGGATCAGACGCTACCTTACGGAGATTTATTATTTATCTTTTTTACATTATAAGTCTTCCCGGATGGAAGAAGAGATTTACTGGGTGGTAGAGTTCCACAACGTCTCGCCCGGGTATTTAGTATCACCACTTTACTTGTTCCTGCCGCAATAGCGTCAATGCATTCATGGAGAATGTTCCAAGAAACAGTTTGGATTAATTCTAGCCGCCGAATTTCACCATCGGACATCGCGACAAAACTCAAAGTTTCATCCTCACCATCTCGATGTCTGGAAGTCCACAACTGTGCGATTTTCGAGGCACTTTTTGCCGCACACTACTCCTATGTCGAACCAGTTATCGACAGAAATTTTTCAAACGGATACGATTTAGGGACCTTCAAGAAAAGAGCTTACTCGTTCTTAAAAGGCCGGCATTGTAGTTGTCTATGGGCGGCGGTAATCACTTACCATCAGGTGAGCCTCCTGTCCATTTGGCCCCTCTTCTAAAAAAAAATGTTGCGTTCCGCATAAGGTAGCCGGTGGACTTATGCATTTGGCATTTTCAGCCGGCCATACAGAAAACAACGCAACATTAACATCTTTGGTGTCTTTAGGCGATGGTTTCTCTTTCCATCAGAAAACCCATCTGCTTATTGGCTATCTTATGACATAAAAAACAGTCGACTGGGATGCATTGTGATCTAGGAATAAGCCATTTTCTTTGAGATAATAAGATCCCGGGTAAGGTAAAAATGTTATTTAAGTTTTTAGAGGTTTATCTTCATATCAGTAGCAGCTCAGAATCTACTAGTGTGTGAGAAGTGTGTGAGAAACTCCGTGCCTAGGATAAGAACATAAAGCTTTCAAACCCGATTATTGTCAGAAGCAAGAAGTAACTGTTACGACACGTTTTGTAAAATGCGGCGATCTGGATTAGGTCACTACTAACTACTCATCGATCCTGACGATCCCATAACGGTGTGTGTTATGTAGTGGGTTTCCAAAACACACATACTACATTAAAATACCCTAAATACCCCTATTTCGCCCCGCACCTAGCGAGAAGCGAAATGTCACTACTCCCTCACTATAATTAGTCAAAACGACGCACTAAGCCGAAGTCCGTTCTCGCCGTAAATAACCGTGCGCGCGCGTTAATTGTCCCATTTTAAATTTAAACTCTTGGTGAGCAATCTGTTTGCCGCCCACTTTCCGATGTCGCTGTTACGGCCCTTAAGACCATCAGCTATGGTCATTTCAAAAAGAAAATACTACCCATCTCACAACTGACGAACCGAGCAATCGTCATGAACCATAAAGTCTAAGGTTGACCTGTTCTATCTGTCTACCTTGCAAGGGAATCGGCTTGATGATGATACTCCATTAAAATCAGTCACTTTATAACGGTGATGCAAGCTGGGCCTGATCTCAGATTAAATGTACCGCCAAACGGCATTTAAAAGCAATTTCAAAATCAATTATAAAACTTTTTAACGAAAGCAACATCACTCTGCCATTTCTGTGAAAACTCGTAATTGTACAAAAAAACTAAACCAACTGAAAAGTATTTAAATGGCCACCCTTCTTTCATCCCGCGGTTGTTTTGTTGCGATAAATAACGGCGTTAATTAGCGCCGGCCATCCTGAAAAAGCTTTTACGTTATAATAACGTAATTAAACGCGTTTTTATTTCAATTGCTAGTTTGTCCGTTTTGTTTTTAGAATGCATGTATAGAAATTTTCCTCGGGTTGGTTGAGAGCACTTTTAAAGAATAGACTAGATTGCCTTCTTGCTTGGTAGCTTGTTCAGTCGTGTTACAATTTAAAGAGTAAGCTGGCTAATCAATCCACGCTCGTGGCATTGCAATAAAAATCCGTTTTAAACTTACGCTTCTTTTAAGTTTACTTACGCATGAAACCATATTTATTGTGAAATTCTCATTAATTAGTTTAGTATGAAGTAATATCTATATTTAAGATGGTTATATATTGATAAAAAAAGTATCCATTATTTTGTTACACCGATGAATTATCTGTGAGCAGCTTCCGTGTAAGTATTTCTGCACACAAATACTCATGCTGACTAAAACGCCATCTCATATATATTTTCAGTACTATTGTTATAGCAAATAGATGATAATGAGCTGTTAAGAAAATGCTATTAAAACATATTTTGGTAGATAAGTAATATGGTGAAAAAATTTGTTGCAAAAAAAACGGAGACAGTCATGAAGATTACCGACAGATGGAAAATTTCAAATTGTATTTACAAGCATAGATTTATTACAGTGATAACTACTGGTTTAATGGAACAGTATTTTTTTAAAATATTTAAATATATATCACTCGACAAATTATCTATTCATCTAACCCCAAAGTAAGCAAATTGTATGCTTGTAGTATGGGTATCAATCAATAATACTAATAGAAATACATATATAAATACTCTTATCTATACATATAATAAAATCGTAGGAAAGTCAAAACTGTACATTGAATATTTTTTTAAAAGAATACTTGGGGCGTGATCTACTATCGATATCGAAGCTAAAAATATAGATTTTAGAATTTTTGTCTGTTTGTCTGTACTTCAAATTTTGCATGAACAACAACAACATATAGGTTACATATTATCACGCTATTACCTACGGGGGAAGTGCTGTGCGAAGTAAACGAAGTCCGCGCGGACGAAGTCGCTGGCAACAGCTAGTATATTTAATAAACACTCAAACCCAGAAATACAAACACCTGTGCTTATCACACAAATGCCTGTCCCTGCCGGGAATCGAACCCGGACCCCATTAATTGAGTAGTCAGGGTCGCTAACCAGTTGGCTGAGTACCAACGAACATAGTTGCAGCTTGTTATATGCATTAATATGTTGTTAACGCTGACGCGAACTCATACAATTTTCCATTAAAAAAAATTCGTCTAGCGTGGCTGAAGGAGTTTTTACTTAAAAAATTAATATGCATTTTTTTATTCCAATCATCCTATCCTGTCCTGTCGTTCACGGTTTCATCCATCATTCCTAACATTAACGTGACCGTATAATTAATACCAACATACTCTCCATCGTCGCCACTTGGTGTAACATTGTTTTAATAATTACTTAAAATCAAAAACTTGTGCCGTAAATTTTTAACCAAATTTCAAATTTCAAAATTCATATTAGGTTCTAGTTCTGATGATGCAGGAAAATATGAAACCGATTGGTTATTTCATAAATAAAATTGTTAACAAAAATACAGAGCAAAAAGTTGTAGAGTCTTAAGTTTTGTAATATTTTATTTTATTATTACACGGGATGATAATTTACCAGTGGTAGGTACGGATCCATTTTGAAGAATAGATCATATGCCGTTCTGCTAGGGAGTTCGTAAAAGACGAACGATTGTCTATGGAAGTTACTACCATCATGGATTCTAGGTGGTAGAGTTCTGTACTATCTCGGCCAGCTCTGGTACTACCGCCTTTCGTATTCCTGCCGCAATAGCGTCAGTGCGTATATCGCTGTCTTCCGTTTAGATGTTAAGTTAGTCAGTTAACTTACACATGTGGCATCAAGACTTCGCCACAAAGATAACAGCGTACCATTAACATCTTAAGCCGAGATCCCAGGAACAAACTTTTTCTTGATCAATAACAAGCTGAATTTTTGTGAACAGCTTCGTTTTGACGAGACAATCATCTTTTCTATCTTCAAAAAATCTAAAATTGGGTAGATAATAAAGTTATGAGGTTTTGAAAATTCTGATTCGGTGAAGGAAAAATATTTATTAATAAAAATAATTAATTTCTTGATTTTAATCGCTTAATTATATTATGAAAAATACGATGAAACTAACTTTTGTCCTACACATTCGATGGTTTTTCTCGCGACTCCTCCACTCTAAAGTTTCGGAATTATGAGATGTTTAAATTGATATTAATCGATTTAATAACAACCTAATTTTCTCACAACAGCTTGTTAAATATTATTGTTATTCAAGGGTAACATTATCCTACACGCAAAGTAGAAACTTTTCTTAGTCCAACACTAAAGTTTTCTTTTTTATCTGTCTTTATTAGTTACCCGATTCGAGATTTTTCGAAGATAGAAAAGATGGTTGTCTCGTAAAAACGAAACTATTCCCAAAAATTTAGCTTGTTATTAATCAAAAAAAAGTTTGTTCCTGGGTACCGGTCTATCTTTGATGTCTGTAGGCGGTAGTTGTCTCTTTCCACCAGAAGAGCCATCAGCTCGTAATATAAACGCAATAGGGGTAATTTAGTCGCTAAATGACTTGTTACGTAATATGAAGTAGGTTTGTTAGGTTGGCTGTAGGTCCTACACTCGTCCCGTCACCTAGGACCTTAGCTAAAATTATGACACTGCAATGACACTCGACAGGTACCTAATACTTTACGCTTCAATTTTTTGTAAGCAACGCTTTCCGGTTCTTATTGTCTTTATATTTTTCATTGTTTATAACCATCTATCCCGCGCTACTTCACCCGCGAGTAAATTAATATGTCGATAATATAATTTATCATACAAATTTTCACCTATTTTTAGCTCTTTAAGTGATGATTGTCTCTGAATTAAAGAGAATAAAGCTTTTCTTTGACTCCGGATCTTAACTACCATATAAAATTTCATTAAAAATCGTTTAGGGGTTTAGCTATGAAAGCGTTATGGATAGACAGATGGGGAGATAGACAACGGACAGACAAACTTTTCCACGTATCTATTTTTTGAGCGGCATCGAAATCGGAATTGTGTTGAATTTTGTCGCCTTTATAATCCCCATTGTTTTTTATTTACTGGTACCTCCATATACTACCCCCATCATTAGTAGGTACACTGGTACATATCTTATATATAAGTACTGGTACATATCTTATATATAAGTACTGGTACATATCTTATGTGTACTGGTACATATCCAAATCGGAATTGTATTGTATTTTGTTGAAATTGAATTTTACGTCGTCATCAGCATATTTTAAGCAGCATCCAAATCTGTATTTTATTTTATTATTTGTTAATTCTATATTCTCCATAATTTATTATTTTATTGACTCCTACGTTATCAACAATATCTTCTAAGCAGTATTCAAATTTGAATCGTATTGTATTTTGTTAATTCTATATTCTCTATTATTTATTATTCTATTGACTCCTACATCATCAGCAATCTCTTGTAAGCAGTATTCAAACTTCACTCGTACTGTATTTTGTTAATTCTATATTCTCCATTATTTATTATTTTATTGACTCCTACGTAATCAGCAATATCTTCTAAGCAGTATTCAAATTTGAATTATACTATATTTGTAAATTATATATTCTATATTCTCTATTATTTTTTATTTAATTGCCTCCTACGTCATCAGCAATATCTTCTAAGCAGTATTCATATCTGAATCGTACTGTATTTTGTTAATTCTTAATTCTCTATTGTTTATTATTTTATTGACTCCTAAGTCATCATTTTATCTCTTAAGCAGTATTCATATCTGAATTGTATTGTATTCTATTAACTTTACATTCTCCGTTGTTAATTATTTGAATGACTCGTACGTCATCACTATTATCTTTAAATGGCATCCAAATCTGAATCATACAGTATTTTGATGTCGCTGTATCTCCATTATTCATTACGTGAAGTGAGACAGAAATGACTCTATGAAGAATTCCAGCCGCGTATCTCATGTAATCCACTCGTATATTAAATACAGTCTAATTTAATTAACGACCCAGGGCTGTGACACGCATCAATTTCTTTACACCAAATAACGCCAAATTTGTATGAAATGTGTGTAACATGAAATGTTTTACGACTTCATTGACATTTATTTTGTGACTTGTAAGACTTCGATGGAAACTATAAATTTCATTAATTTATTTCTCAGTTACACGTGTAACTTGTATAATGTAATATGTATTTTGTGAAACAGTGTAAAATATTATGTTGAAATGAGGTTTCACTAAACGCTAATGATGAATAGTGTATAACATCTTGTATAACATAACTTATTTGTGATCTCACACATGACGTGATTCTAGGGTTTGGTTGCTTAAACTGTACTTATTTAAGCCTTTTGAAGGCTATGCATAGTGAATATGATTATGGTATATAATCAAATGATTAGGTTATGTTCGAAGGTTTTATCAAGAGTACTCGTATTCAGCAGATCGTTATAAAGGGAGTCATGAATGTAGAGATCACCTTTGTGGTTAATCAGTACGGTATCGGTATTACCCACACGAGTTCCCGAGTTCGATTCCCAGGTATCGGGTCACGCTGTTTCAACACCCTATACCTACCCTGCGAGCGCGTAAAGTTGCCAAAACCAAAAATAAAAAAAAACTAGCAAGTTTTCGTGAGCTGGAATTTCTTTGGAGTTTTGATTTATTCAGTAATCAAATCGGGGTAGTGATTTTAAGCAGAACAAGAGCAATTTGACCAATTAAAAATATTATACTTTTTATATAGCCAACTAACTAACAGTTAATTAATTGAGCAAATTATTTTTTTTTACTTAGCCAACTACCGCTTATATTTATGACTATGAGGTATCTCACTGCATTTAAAAGATACCTTCAGTACTTTATGTCGAGCAAGCTGGATATAAATGATGAACGACTTAGTAAAACTAATGACCGTTATAGGACCGCAGCTCAACTGTCCTCTCTTTCTTCTTCTTCGCTGGAAGAAGACTCCAAATTTACCTTAATCAGCATATTTGTGCTTTTCTGCACTATTCTACATTTCAACATAAACACTGGTTCTATTGGATTAAATATTATCCTTCTAATTTAGAATCAAACATGTTTCGCAAAGTTATTACACTGTTACAACTGTCATTTAAAACGTATCGTATTAAAAATATAAATCATGAATATGGAGAAACCAAAAGTGAATTATTAAAAAGTACTAACCCTACAAATGCAGTATGATTGCTATGCAATAGAATACTAATTCCTCAATCGAATGTGCAGCATTGGCTGCCAAGCACACTGCAAATTAATCTTTAACCCGATAACAATTAGATTAAGTTTCCTCTAACCCACTTTGATAATAGAGGCGCCCAACAATTGGTTTTATTGTTACCACCCGCCGATTCAAAGTTTCTGCCAGAAACGAAAATTAATAACCAGCTTTAAACTTTAACAACTTAAGTTAGAGTTGAATTCAGTTTGAAATTTAGAGTAGTAAATAATAGGTGTCGCGAACAATTGGCACGGCAGAAGCGGGGTGGTATTGTCAGTATCGCTAATCACTTGAGAATGGACGACAGGGGCAGGATTTAGGGGCACGTCAATGAAAATACGCGGGCGTTTTATTAATTCAAGTATTTCGCTTTATTGAACTTTTAATACTGACAAATTAAATATCCCCCGCCTACATATTAACCAGCGTGACCTACATCCATTGTTCGCCTCTTGTATTACTTATTTAATAATCCATACATCGTGACTTACACTTTATTAATTTTGTGACATTCGCTATTTATTTTATTTTTGAAATGTCCAGTTAGTGATAGGCTTTCCACCAATCATATTTTGGGACTTAATATCTTTGGCTAATCGTGGATGCACTTATTGTAATCTCCTACCTCTTCGTGTATACAGGCATGAATATATTTAATAGAATATCAAATGAGCAGATGTTTCTTCTGGTGGAAAGGAGTACATAACCATCCCTTATAGCCACACAAGTTTGTTAATGGTGGATTGCACCTGTGTGGCTGAATTAGAATACTGCATGCATTAGTTTACCGGTTACCTTACCCTTCAAACCAGAATACGACAGTGACAAGCATTGACGATATGTAGTTGGAGTATTTATTGTAATTTTCATCTCATGAATTATCAGCTTCTTTGTTGTCCAGTGCTATATAATAAACATGAATAAATAACTAGTTTTAACGGCTGGCAAAATAATGTGGAAATAGTGATGACTCCAACAATCATATTTATCAAATAAATACATATCCTTAGACAATTTACATCAAACCCAAATAATGCTAATTATTTGCTTGTGATTTACGGACATTCATTGCCGACAGACACTAAAGATGTTAATTGCTATCCGTGTGACGAGTTGTTAGTGCCACATGTATAAGTCTGCCGGCTACCTTACCTTACAAACCGGAACACGATAATGCCAAGCATTGATGCTATTGCGGCAGGAGAAGGTAAAGCGATGGTACCAATACCCAAGCGTGACGTTGCGGAACTCTACCACCTAGTAGTCACGATGGTAGTGACACGTATAGCCAATCAGTCACCTCTTGCGGACTGGGTAAAGGAGCTAGGAGCAACAAGAGGAAAAGTGGGCGTTAGTAATCGATATTAATACATAAAAGTACATTCTACATATATATGAATGAGTGCATATTCACATTCAGTGTCACCAGCTCATCACACAAATTATTGCCTCTGTTAGGAAAAGAACCCCATTAACATCGATTACGTAGTCATGGCAGCTAACCACTCTATCAACGGGGCAATCCTGTCTTAATAACTATCGCTTTTTAAAAAAAAAATTTCTTCACGCCCGTATCCCCGAAGGGGTAAGCAGAGGTACAACAAGTGCACCCACAATTAGCCGCAGATACTTAGTCCCACAAATGTGATAGGTGGCAAGCCTATCGCCAACCGGGCACGTTCCAATCCCGGGCAAATTTGTGCTTATCAGAGAACTGAAAAAACACTTTCTTTTTATGTGCCCGACCCGGGAATCGAACCCGGGACCTCATGTGGTCGACGCCAACGTTGGACCATTAGACCACAGAGACTATCGCTTTTTGTTCGTGATAAACGGGACCAACAGATTTAGGTACGTTTTCCTGATGGGTAAACATTACGACCAGACGTTGAATTGCTAAGTTGACTTTTCTAGAAAAAATTGAATAGAACATTTTATCTAACCGGGAACCTGGTACCAGACAATACACTGGCTATATTAAACCTACAGGGCAGGTAATTTTTAATCCATCCCGTTGGTCGAGCGGTTAGCGAACGTAACTACGAATCGAAGGAGTTCGGGTTAGATTCCCAACAGCGACAAACATTTGTGTGATAGGCATAGATTTTTTTATTTCTGGCTTTGGGTGTTTATAATGTATGTAACAGTATTTATATATGAATTCCTATGTATTAATATTGTTGAGTATACCACAACACAAGTTGACCCATAACACAAGCAAATAATTTACTTACATTGGGGTAACATCACTTTGTGTTTGTCTAGCGTATCTAGATACCACGTGGTAGTCCGAGCTCCTTTTAAGAAAAGCCTGTCAGAAAGGCAGGCAGGTCGTAAGAGGCGACCGATTGGCTATACTTATCACTATCGTCATGACTACTAGGTGGTAGAGTTCCGCATGTGTCGCTTGGGTATTTGGTACCACCGCCTTACCTATTCCCATTGCAATAGCATTATCGTGTTACAGTTTATAGGGTAGAGTAGTTAGCCTATTCCTCAAAGGAGCCTGGGACCAACACGGGGAAAATGATGTGAAAAAAAGTAATAATGATATTATTATATATTATGATCCGTGTAATATTGAACAACAAAATTAACCCTTTGAAAGTGCACTCATCAGTGCACCAGAACGCTCGCAACAAAGAATCAGTCGGAGGGGTTGTTTGTAAACAGACGCTACCCCCGATCAGATCAGCGCACTATTGTAGCTCGCACCGATAACCAGACGGTGACAGAGACACGCCACTACCACATGTACTATAACTTTTTAATTACTGTTACTTTATCTATACGGATCTAGGGGTTAGTCAATTCGCTTCAAATTATGAAGTCTCGGGCTCGATTTTGGATTAAGCATAAACGTTATTAGGAGTTTTTTAGAGAGAGGTTAGGCTTGAAAGAAAGTGTCGGTGTGAAGATGAGAAAGGGCATGCTCCGTTGGTTCGGACATGTAGAAAAAATGGTAGATGAAAGGCTAACAAAACAGATATACAATGCGAATGTGGGGAGATGTAGGTACCGGGGAAGACCAAGACTGACATACTATGATCAGATTGATTGAGTACTGGCCGAAGGTGTCAAGATTCTTCGCAAACGGCATGTGTGTATGTAGAGTGATGAATGTGGAGGAAGCGAGACAAGCCTGCAAGGATCGTGATGTATGGCACTCGGTTATTTCTGCCTACCCCGTAAGGGATCTGGCAAGGAAGATAAGTTGTTCTTGCTGTTTTATAGTTCTATCCATGTTGGCCGAAACCTCTACTCTATTCCGGGTCATCTGTTAGGTGTACGTGTGCTACCATCGTGACTATTAGGTGGTAGAGTCTTGCAACACCCCGCTCAAGTTTTGGTACCACAACCTTATCGCAATAGCGTCAATGTTTTACATTGTTGTGCCCCGATTTGAAGAGTAAGGTAACCAACCAACTTATACATGTGGCATGACCATTCCCATTGGACGGATAGCAATGCATTAACATCTTTGGTGTCTCTTTTCATTAGGTGAGCCACCTGCTTGTTTGCTATCTTATAATATCTTATAATAAATTCATACTTTTCATACTAATATTATAAATGCGAAAGTCTGTCTGTTTGTCTGTCTGTCTATTACGCTTTCACGGCTAAACTTAAAATTATTTTGAAATACATTAAATTACTAAAAATAAATATTACACATACTACATTCATGAGACAAACATGAAAATATACACACATTTTTACCATAATATTTTCTTTGAAGAATAGGCCAACTGCCGTTCTGCCAGGCAGGTCGTAAAAGGTGACCGATTGGCTATCGAGTCTCTACCATCGTGGCTACTAGGTGGTAGAGTTCTGCATTGTCTCGCCCGGGTCTGGTACCACCGCCTTACGTATTCCTGCCGCAATAGCGTCAGTGCTAGTCGCTGTCGTGTTTCGGTTTGGAGAGTAAGGTAGCCGGTAAACTTATGCATGTGGTATTAGACCTCGCCACAAGATAGCAACGCACCATTAACATCTTTGGTGTCTATAAGCGATGGTTGACTCTTTCCATCAAGAGACCCATCTGCTTGTTTGCTATCTTATGATATAAAAAAAATCAGTTGTGAAACTTAAAAGAGATTTTATTGTTTAGTCTATGGTCGAATTTCGGCCACAGGCGATCGCTAGTTTAGGTAAAAACGTCACCTAAACACGGTGAATACAGGGTTTGTTAAGCAGTTAAGTTTTAAACCTAAATCACTGCTTGTACATGTACACAAGGAACGTTTTGTTACGGTTTGACTCTACCTTAACCTCAAACTAACTTATGGAGTAAAATTATAAATAATTTTGTTAATATACTTTTACTGTTTCACAAATCACTAAATTTGATTAATATCGCCAATCGGTTCCGCCTTTTACGGCATCTTCAGGGCTACGAGACTTTTAAAACAGTACAAGTGTATTAACGAAATTACAAATGGAGTTTCACCAAGTGCTAACGATAAAAAGTGTAAAATATAAAATTTATTTATTTATTTATTTATTTGTTTATTAAGGAAAACATACAGCTTACTATAACACATGTGATTACAATCATTTTTAGGTTAGTTCTTAAGCCAAAACAGTTTTCACCACACCAGTAGTTACACACAGCGTATGTGCTATAGAAATAAAAAGAATACAAAATGGAACATGAAAAAAAAACACAATAATTACTAAGAAAACAACTAATAATTTTGATACGTTAAAGGATAATGTTATGTATAAATATTAATACTTTCGTTATTTTATTTTACAAAGTTATTGATCATGTACTACTTTTTTAACAAGAGATACATACATTTTTAGTTTATAATAAATGTATCAATTTTATTACAAACTAAAAATGTATGTATTTTAGTTTAAAATAAAATATAGTTTATAATAAATTACATAAAATTATAAGTGTTTTGAATTATTACACCGGTTTGTAGAGGTTTTTAAAAATATTTTTGATGTTCGCCACTCTCAATTTTTCTCCGTAATTTGTGTGACGAACATATAATTCAACGGTTTTGGCTTATAGGTTATAGGTTTATGAAGCGCTCTCATCTCAGATACGCTTCGAGCGAAACTTTTATAAAAACCGCTAAATACCTCTGTTAACCGATAATTTTAAACCGGTTTCAAACCCTTGAACATTAATGTACATATATCATGTCAAAATATTCAACGATTTTGGCGCGACGCGCGTTCAATAAAAATAGCTATACTTATTTCTATAGATATATATTTGTTTTAAATTTTTAATTTTGTAGGAAAAAAACTATAGAATCTTTTTAGAAGAAAGGCAAAATACGCGGGCGTCGTACTTTAATAAATAAAATGGCAACTTGACTGTCTTCTCTACATGTAACAAAGCACTCGTAACTCGACACCATTTAATCAAATCAAACGAAAAAACAAACAAACTCCGCGGAAAATTTAATAAAAAATGCCAAGAAGCCGTTCGCGATATTGCGTTACGTTATCGTTCGCGATACCCGACACACCGCCGGATAAATCAATCTCAGTGTGTATCACTTACAATAAAAAGGGAAAAATGTTGCGGATATAGAGAAATAAGAACTGGCTTCACTACCACGTAGTAACGATTTTGGCAGGATTTTACATTATTTTTATTTCTACGAGTGTTTAAACTGCAACAGATTATTTATGTTGCAACATCGTAATTTAATTGTGCAAATATTCGCTGACATCTTACGGGCGGAGCTGTGTGGGTCTGCTAGTATTATAGTAAAAGTAAAGCTAATAAAGCCTGTCTCTACGAACTCTAACAGTACTAAGATACATAACTTGTGAGAACTGACAAGTTACTAATAAATTACAATACAATGCAATATACTTTATTGCACATCAGAACATACAAATCACATGGATTTACAGTTTTTCTAATATATTCTAATAATGTACAATCTGGCGGCCTTATCGCATTTTTGCGATCTCTACCAGGCAGCCAGTGGATATAGGAAATACTGTAAAAGATTGAAAAAATTCAAGCTATTTTTGATTTTATGATTAAAATAACACTTGTAGAAACAAGTTATTTGTGTTTCTTACGGAAACCACCTTTTTGTCAATATACGTAGGCTGTACTTATTCTTAACACTTAGTAAAAATATACAAAAACTTTTTTAAATCATAAGATGGCAAACATGCAGATGGGTCTCCTAATGGAAAGAGTCACCCATCGCCTATAGATACCAAATGTGTTGACGGTGCGTTGCTATTTTGTGACGAGGTCTAATGCCACATGCATAATCTTATCAGCTACCTTATCTTCCAAACCGGAATGTGACAGTGACAAGCACTGACGCTATTGCGGCAGGAATAGGTAAGGTAGTACCAGACCCGGGTGAGACAATGCAGAACTCTACCACCTAGTAGCCACGATGGTAGTGACTCGAATAGACAATCGGTCGCTATTTGTGACCTGCCTGGCAGAACGGCAGTTGGCCTATTCTTCAAAGGAGCACGGGACCAACACGTGGGACTTATAATAAACAGAAACTCAACGCTCCAAATATAAAACAAACTAGGTAACAAATTTAATTTTTCCGTTTGCTCCCTAGACACGGTTATTGCACTAACCGCAAATAGTAAGTTTCTAATAGTGAATTCGTACTTTTGGTATGTAACTACATACAGTTTCAAATTTTTCGTTGCACATGTCCTGTAATACATTACGTTTTGCCAAATATCATGATTCTAGGTCAACGAGAAGTATCTACCCTATAAGTATTGATTCCGTTACTAGTGTGGCAGCGTTCCAATCCGGTAGTCATTCTTAAAATGTCAACTAGTCAAAAATGTCTGTAAAGGTTTATTTGTATAAAACATTTTTGAGTTTGAGCTTATGAAATTGCAAAATATGCTACATGAACGGTCATATTTTTTTAATCGCGTCAATTTAAATAAGTATGTACCTAAGATTTAAGAATTTTTATCAGCTAAAAGCTTCTGTAAACCTAAGTATTTGATATACATTTAAATTTGATTAAGAAAAATTTAAGGTCTTGACAGACGGACTTACGGGCGGACAACATAGTAATCCTATAAGTTTTGCTTCGTTTCGTCGCGTCGTTTTATTCTGATGTACGAAACCCCATAAAATGCGAAGTTGACGTGTTTATATTTTCGACAGGAATGTAAGTGAAGCAAGATGAGATGGGATATATTTCGCACTCGTTCCTCTCTGGCCACTTCATAAGGAATTTAGTTTGAAGATATGTATTACGTGTAATTAAGATCAGTACGCACAAACCACAATCAGACAATAGTCTATCCAGAGCTATATCTCCACGTCGACATATCAAACACACGACCCTTGGCGTCCGTCGATTACTCAACCATTAACCTTACCCCGAAATTGGAGTTCAACTCGAGGGTACTCCACAAACAAACAACAATACAATACAAATTAGACCATATTATCTGCAACATACAGTCCGAATTTCATTAAATTTAAAAACTCAAAAGACGTTACAAGTTGATAAAAATTGAATCTTACGGTGTATATTTAAGATTGGTTTTTAAATGGTAAACTGTTAAGGATGTCAGCGATGTTGATTTCTTAGAGGTAACAAGGATAGCAATTGAGATTTTTTTAAAGGTTTCAATAATCGCCGGCCAGTATTATGCCGTACCAAAAGTACAACCGAACGAGGGGTCATTATTTGTGGAGTTCTCCATTTCAATGGTATTTTTTCCTATTATGCGTTTGTGTTACAATCTCAAGGAGCAATTATTGGGCAAGAGATTCGCTAATACGGTTATTTAAAGGCGTTTTTTACTCCATCTATTATTATCATAGAAATATTATAATAAGGAAAAAAGGTTTGTTTGTTTTTAATAATATGTAACTGATAGACCGTCCGTGTATCAAAAGAAAACATAAAACAAATGTATCTCCTGATGAAAAGAGAATCATCTATAGACATCAAAGATGTTAATGGTGCATTGCTATCCGTGTAGCGGGATGATAGTACAAAAGTTGACTATCCAAACCGAAGCATGACAGTGACAAGCCCCAACGCTATTGCGACAGGAATAGGTAAAGCGGTGATACCAGACCCGTGCGAGATAATGTAGAACTCTACCACCTAGTAGTCACGATGGTAGTGACACGTAGAGCCAATCGTTTGCCTCTTACGAACTGGCTGGTTGTCTATTCTTTATAGAAGGCCTGGACAAATTCATGGATAAAATGCAAGTCTCAGTAGACGAGTATATTCAAGATTTTCTTTTATCAAACAAAGAATAATAAACAGTTGCCTTTCTTAAAAGAGAGAAAACCATCACTTATATATACCAAAGATGTTAATGAGGTGTTGTTATCTGTGATGTTTTGGTGGATGCTTTGCTATATATTGTGTACTATCAGCTACCTTATAACCTCTAAGCCGGAACATCATAGTGAAAACCACTGACACTACTGTTGCAGGAAAATGTAAGGCGGTAGCGAGATGTTGCAGAAATCTATCATCTATTCTATCAGGCGTCAAATTTATTGGTATATTCGCCTTCTGCGACTTGTTTGGAAGACGTCTGATGATATATTCTTTAAAAAGGTTCGGATTTCTTTCATTTAGTTACATAAATGTCACTACATTCATATTTCCGAAAGGGTAGGCAGACGTGCAACGCACCCATGAATAGCCAACAGTAAGTTTCAAGATACAATTAACCTATAGACATTTCGATGTATATATTTGAGCAAGTACTAATAAAAAATCTCTTGTTTAAAATAAGTTATTTAAAAACTAAGTACCCATAAGGGCAAATAAAATAATAGAGGGTTGATTCAATCCGTGATGTGATCAATGAAACAATTTTATTTAAATAAGATTTCATTCTTTAGATTTTTTTGTGATAAAACATTCTGCCTTGCCCTATTTCTAAGCAACCTCTGTGCAAAAGCTCATGTTAATTTATTGTTTGTTACGTCGTCGTCGTGAAAGAAGAACAAACAAACACTGTTTAAAACTTATAATATAAAGAAAATCTTCTTCTTCTCTTCATAAAACAGTAAGATATAGGAAGGTATATCCCAGTCTCTTTATATTCATATAAGTCCTAATTTGATTTGAATGGAGAATTTTACAAACAACTGAACCCTAATAAAATTGAAATAAAGCTATAAATAAACTGTATGAACGAATAAAAATATTGCTTTATTTCAAAATAGCAAAAAAACGCTTAAAACTTTATCAAAAGCGAAAATCCCTTCGCCAACCCGTTCTGAAGCTTAATAGAATTTTATACAATGAATACTCAGGTTGCATCCTACGCTGACCTCTAGTGGCCGCGAGATCAAAGATACGATTTCATATAAGAGCGAACGAGATGGATTTATTTTGTAAGTGCCACTTGAAATATAAATGGTATCGAAATGATTGGTGAAAGAGAGAAATATATTATGTGTTGTGTAAGGGAAAGAGAAGGAGTATCAAGTGGGTTAGTTGAGAGGCTGACATATGAAATGTATGATCATTGATCATACATTCAGTTATAATAACGTTTGGAAATATCTAAGTATAATTTGTTTGTAATTAATTATCGTTCGTAGTACATACACATTACAAGATAGAGCTTTAGTTCAAATGTAATCAAAAAGTTGAATTTGTTGACATTGTCTAGTATGTACATTTTTGAGTCTGCTGTATTTGTAAGAAAACACCCTGATCTCTTTCCTAGAATAGGAGACTCTGTTCATTTTAATATCAGGGATAAGGTCAAAATAATAACTGTTAGATAAAACTTATTATGATATTAAAGAATTTTTAGCCGATAAAATTAAATGTTAATGGATAGAAATATAAGCTTGTTGAATTGTCCTTAAAAAAAAATTTCAATGTAGTATAAATTTTGTAAATGGTGAACATTATGTAAATTATAAAAAAAAAAAAATTACTCAAAATATGAAACTTGTAATTATAAAAATAACTTTGTAATATGGAATCATTCTTGTATATTTATAACAAGAACATAAATTAGAGAAAAAAGACCAGCCCGCTGAGTTTCTTCCGCCGGATCTTCTCATTGTGTGGCATATAATTTATAGTTTTAAATGTAATATTATATAATGATATTTTTTTTTAATATTTGCACAACATATATTGGTGGAATATGTCGGTAACTTAATTTATTTTTAACAACTTGTAACACCCATATTCTTGCAAATAAATATTTTCTTTCTTTCTTTCTTTCTAATTCCAAAGATGCGTAATGTAATGTTCGCAAAAATTGTTATGCGATGTGTATAAAAATCTATAACAGAATACCTAAAGAAATAAGAGAGCTAAAAAATAATAACTTCAAGAAAGAATTGCACACATACCTAGTAGGAAAAGCATATTATAAGGTTAACGATTTTTTGATAAATTAATTGATTATAATAATTGTAAATTCTAAAAAATAAAAGAAAAATAATATGATTGAAATAATTTTAAATTGATTTAAAAAAATATGTGATTGTTTAAAAAAATATTATAATATGAATGTAACATTATTTTTTTTTACAGAATCCAAAAATGATAATATTGTGCAAAAAAATGAATATATAAAACATACTAATAATTTAATAAAATAATAATAATGTTATAAATTAAATAATATATAGTTTTTTTATATGTATAATTTTACTTATTTTTACAGCTATTGCATGCCATAAGGTGAAATATGTTGAATAAAATTAATTAAGAACAACTTTATGTATACCATATTTGTTGCAATAAATGATTATGATTATGATTATGATTATGAAAAGTTTATTTAAATAACGTAGAGTCGGTAATTGACATTGACAAATATTTGAAAATGGAAGTCGTATATGTATGAAGTACTTACCTACAATAACTATTGTATAATCTGTGGCAGTGCTATTAAAGGTTGAATAAATTCAAGGAAGTTATATTCTACCCGTAATGTTCAGACGCGCTTCAAATCGTTCCGAAGAGTACCACGACATGGGTGGAGTGTGTCTTTTTCTACTAAATAAAGCGCTAATCGCCATATATAAGTGCGGCCATGCGTAGTTTGCAAATTACTACTAAGTAATTCTACTAATGTGAAAAACAGTTTTTGCATTGCATAAGTAAATACGTAATAATTAAAATAAGCACATTTTAGAACTCACTATGTTAATTTTAATTACAATACATTTTATGCTAATGTACTTATCAACGTGTATGGATAAAATCGATTTAACGATTACCGAATATATAAAAATCTACCATCAGATAGTTTTATTTACACTGGCAATTACAAGAAAGGGACAACATCCACTCTTGTCGTTGTCTTGCTCAGAACGTTTTTCTCCTCTATTAAGTACAAAACAAATGTCAATTTTATGAGTAATGAAATAAAGTAAATTTTTATTTTTTAAATATTGCTTCGTAATAGTTCCAGTTATCGTATATAAGTTCCTTGGAATAAATTATATGAATTTTTTTTCTTTATACTTCATTTCTTTTAGGCTACGTACTTAATTTATAAGAGTTTGACTTAGGTAAGAAAGTTGCCTACGTATTAGATACCTACTCTAGGATAATAGATACATTATGTTTTATACTTTTTAATCATAAAATAGCAAACAAACTAATGGCTCTCCTAATGGAAAGAGGCAACCATCGCATATAGACACCAAAGATGTCGATGGTGAGTTGCTATCCATGTGGCGGGGACTTAATGCCACATATATAAGCTTACCAGTTATCTTACCCTTAAAATCGAAACAAGACAGCAGGAATAGGTAAGGCAGTAATAAAACCTGGTCGAGACGTGGTAGAACTCTACCAACTAGTAAAAACTTGCATTTAGGTAAGTATCTATGCATAAGAAACTCGAACGGGAATTTACCTCTCCAAACTGTTTTATAGAATAACTAGCTGACCCGGCAAACGTTGTTTTGCCATTCATATTAGGAATCCATAGTGGACAAACAACGTGACACGTAATTTATATAAGTCTACGTGATTATCCTTCTACGCAGCCAAAATGGCATTAAACTTTACATGGTGGTTAAGTATTCTTAAATTTTCTATTTTTCCGCGCAATTTTCTTAACATTTTCTTTTATAAGAACCTTCTCCTTACAATGACAAACACAATAAAAAAAATTACCGAAATTGGTCCAGCCATTCAGGCGTGATGTCGTGACCAAGGAATATAGGGATTGATTTTTATATATATAGATGTATAATCTTCTATAATAAGTTTACCAGTGCTATGAGCGATTTACCGGTTAACAAATTTACAACAAACAAACAAACAACAAAAAAAACTGTGTACCTAAACTAGAAAACTTGGGATTCATTTCTGTTCACATATGCATAACCACTGTACCTACCATTATTGTATACACATTAAACATTCTGTAATATCTGATAAAAAAAAATATGAAGAAGATAAACTCGTTGAGTTTCTTACGCTAAATCTTCTCACTGTGTGGCCGCGTTTCCGATCCGGTAGTAACTTGAATTATTGACATTGAAAAATTTGGAATATAAAGTTTCTGATGTTTGTAGCAAATGCCCAATTCATGCGAGTCTATATCTATTTTGTTTATATCATAAGATAGCAAACAAGCGAATGGGACTCCTGATGGAAAGGGCCAACCATCGCCTATAGAAACCAAAGATATTAATGGTTACTATCTTATGGCGAGGTTTAATACAACATTCATAAGTTTACCGGCTACCTTATCCTCCACATGGAACATGACAGTGACAAGCACTAACGCTATTGCGGCAGGAATAGGTTGTGCCAGACCTGGGCGAGACAATGCAGAACTCTACCATCAAGTAAATCTGAAACAAATCCCAAGCAGCTCACAAAGGAATGTGGAATAAATATCCTTAAGGGTATTTATTCCACAAAATATATTCGCAATAACATACCGCTTCACATATTTAAGAAAACAGAGAAAGAATTATACCTTTCATATATTCTATACTTTCCGTCGTCGGCACTTGGTGAAATTCCATTACTGTTAGACACAATTAACAATGCACTTGTACTTGAATTTCGCTTCACAACATATGTATTTTTAGTATATTACTCGACCGGTTTCACTTTTTAAGCATCTTCAGGATGTTTCAGGATTTTGAAGTGAAATTCAAGTACAAGTGCATTGTTAATTGTGTCTAACAGTAATGGAATTTCACCAAGTGCCGAATTGTATGCACCGAGCTTTGTAAAGCTGGCAGTGTGTTATTTTACATTTACCTATAATTACGAGAGTAACTATTTTGTAATCTGTCTAATCTGTCTATCTCTAAGTACATTTTTCCCGATCACTTTTAATTTCGTTGAAGGCACTAAAATAATTTATTTCGAATTTTGCGTAATTGAAATTATATCCATGCTTTTGTTTTTCGTGACGGATATAAATGAATTTTGATTTTTTCAAATTTAATTTTATATTACGTAAATCGTACATATCGATTCTGAACGACCTCTGAATTTTTTTTTTTGAAAAAATTTGGCCGGTCATTTAAAAGTAACTCAATTCGTGCATTCTCATTTGTCACTTCTTGGATCTGCTGGTAGACAGACATTAAGCTCGCCCATAATGCATGTTTTATTTTCATTTTCTAAAAAATGTATTTTGTGCTGTTTAATAAAGTGTGAAATAAATAAATCGATGAAGATACTTTATAAGTACTACAGAAATTTCCCCGTGTTAGTTCGAGGCTATTTTGAAGAATAGACCAACTGCCGTTCTGCCGGAAGGTCGTAAAAGGCGGCCGATTGTCACTACCATTGTGGCTACTAGGTGGTAGAGTTCTGCATATTCTCGCTCGGGTCTGGTACCAACGCCTTGCCTATTCCTGCCGCAATAGCGCTAGTGCTTGTCGCTGTCGTGTTCCGATTTGGAGGGTAAGGTAGCCGGTAACCTATACACACGGTATGGTACATGTGGCATTAGACCTCGTCACAAGACAGCAAATCACCATTAACCTTTGGTGTCTATAGGCGATGGTTGACTCTTTCCATCAGGACACCCATCTGCTTGTTTGCTGTCTTATGATATAAAAAAAAGAAATTATAAAAGGTTGGCAAATTATAAATACCTAACCTAAAACAGACCTTTATATTATTTATTTACTTAAACCACATACAAAATGTACAGTACACAAATGGCGAGTTAAATACACATAGCGTTCTCTACCAGCTAACCATTGGGTTAACCAGGAAATCACTAAAACTTTAATTTGAATGATACTCTTAGATATCTAGCGTATTTACCTACTGAAGAATAATCGGCAGCACGTATATATATATATAGCCGTTATAATAAAAAATTATAATAAGTTTTATGATAGATAAGGCAGGATGGTCATTGGACTTACGTCGTCCTATAGAGGAATTAAAATAAGAAACGAGCAACAAATTGCAATGTTATTTGACATTGTTTATTAATAATCGTACTTATTAGTCATAATATACACAAGGCTGAAACCAAAAAAGTATTTATTTTTTGTTTTTTTGCGCTGATTTCTGTATCTCCGATTTTTGGTGACTTAAAAACAAACCCCTGTATTTCTCAATTTATAACAAAAGCTAGTGAAGTATTCCTCTATTTATAAAGAACTGATTAATTGTATAAGCAAATATATTTTACATTTTTTATCGTCGACACTTAATGAAACTCCATTTTTAATTTTGTTAATACACTTGTACTGTTTTACATTTGTGAAACAGTACAAGTGTATTAACAAAATTAAAAATTGTATAAGCAAACCTTTCATATATTTTCCCCGTGTTGGTCCAGGTCCCTTTGAAGAATAAACCAACTGCCGTTCTGCCAGACAGGTCATAAGTGGCGACCGATTGGCTATTGTGTCACTACCATCGTGATTACTAGGTGGTAGAGCTCCTTACTATTATTATTATTATATTTGATCCTTAATATTATATTTGATTTGACCGCCCCGTTGGTAGAGTGGTTAGTGACCCTGACTACGCAATCAACGGGGCTCGGGTTCGATCCCCGACGGGGACAAGCATTTGTGTGATGAGCATAAATGTTTGTATTTCCGGGTTTGAGTGTTTATTATGTATGTAAAAGTATTTATATATGTATTTCTATGTATTAGTATCGTTGACTTACACATACAGTACCCGGCGATAAATATTGCACATCGACCTTTGGAAAGAGACAATCGGCTAATTTCAGCTTCGTAGAGCGTTATCTCTGTCGCACAAAATACAAACAGTCCGGTACCTATTAGGAGCTGTTAAAACAAGTATGATTTGCTTCTTTTGATATTTTTATTCTTTGTATAAAATACACTAATTTTTCTATAAGTGATGGCTTTAGGTTGGGGTAAAATAAAATAAAAAAACATGTTTACATTATGTTTACGTATTTAATTATTTTGGAACATTACAGCGTTAGTGTACATAATAAACAACATTATACCTATTGCTAAAATGAGACATTGCAATAAAAAAAAAAAAATTCTAATTCTTAATTACTTCCATTTCACTATCTGTGCTCTCAAAGAGGTCAATATCACTGCCACTATCAGCCGTATTTATTACTAATCTATCAGTGTAATTGTCTAAACTGTGTTGAATGCTTCTATATTCATTCTCACATTTGATTGCATGATCGCAAACCTTTTTCCACTCTTCAGCGCCGATCATGTTTACTTTTTCAGTCAATAATGTTTTTACTGTAGTTAAGTTCATACCCACATTTCTAGAGGCTACATAGCCTTTCAGTTGAGACCATATATTTTCAATTGGATTAAAATCCGGATGATATGGTGGCAATCGCAACACAGTGTGCCCATGTTCGGCAAGTACTTTGTCCACAGAAAACTCTGTATACCTCTCCTTGTGCTGACATATAATAGCGTAAATCTGGGTTTTTGTTAATTTTGGATCAACTGGAATTTCATGTCTGTTTAACCAGTTGATCATTTCCCGTTTAATGGTGTTTGAGTTGGGGGGTCTCTCAACATATTTGTTGTGATAGGGTGCGTTGTCGATAACTAGAACAGAATCACTGGGTATATTTGGGATTAATTGGTTAACCAGCCATTTCTCATAGTTATCGTTATTCATTTCATTGTGATAGTCACCTGTAGTGTCCGTGGATTTATACGTTAAAAAAGCACCGGGTACAAAGCCTTTTTCATTTCCCGAATGAACTATTATCAAACGTTGACCTTTTGAAATTGGCTTTTTTACTCCTTTTTTCTTATCGTCACTCCAAGATTTCCCTTTAGTGTGGGATGCATGTATATATGACTCATCCATGTAGACGATATTTTTTCCTATTTCGCGAAATTTGCGTATTTTATCAAGGTATTCCATTCTTTTGAGACTAACGTCGTGCTTTTCCATTAGAATTTTTCGATTATCTTCCATTTTAGTGAACTGAAATCCCATGTCATGAAGTATTTTTCTCAACGTTTTTTCAGACCCATTGTAATTAATAGCTTCAGATAATTTAGCTTTTAATGATTTTATTGTTGGCAGTTCATTAAATCGTAAGTGAAAATCATACACCATTCTTCGAACAACATCGTAATCAAAATCGTCCATATCCAAACGAAATTGCTTTTTTGGTCTCCCTTTTTTTGGAGTGCTGAACTTAATTTCAGTCGAATGTGTTTCAGTACTGACTTCGTTTAATATATTGTTCAAAGTTCTTCTTGAAATTCCAGTGGCATTTGCAACTCGCTCTTGAATCTTCTTAAAATAACAACTTACATTTTCATCTACTTTTTTTTTAAATCTATCAGCTTCGGTTACAAAGTATTTATAAACATTGTAGATAATTTCACGTGACTGACCTCGTAAAGGTTTCCCTCTTTTTCCGAAAGATGCCATATTACAACTTTAAATTATTTAAATTTGTGGGTGTTATCAACTCTTAATATATATTTTGATCGGGACGCGACCGCGCTCTATCGTACTTGAACAACGACTGACTAAACGTCACATAGGTAGTGTGGGACAGAGATAACGCTCTACGAAGCCGAAATTATCCGATTGTCTCTTTCCAAAGTTCGATGTGCAATATTTATCGCCGGGTACTGTACATGTATACCCATATCAAGAGAAAATAATTTGCATACTTTTTGGGGTTAAAATAATTAGTGTTATTTGACTAGTGAATATTTATTAATTTATTATTTACTAGCTGTGCCCGCGACTTCGTCCGCGTGGGATTTTTTTAACTTCCCACTACGTATGTAGATAAAGAAGTTACTGATTTTACCCCGATTTTAGAAAATCGAATTTTAATGTTTGATAAGCTGTAACTTTTGAAAATTTGACTCGATTTTGATTTTTGAAATTCAATGTAGTTATTTTATTAAGTACTAAAATAATGCAGAAGATTACAAACGATTACTTAAAAAAATTCGAAGTTATATCGAAAAAACACGTTTGCAAGATTTTTCGTCAACTGTAACTCCCGAACGGATAAATAAATTTTGATGCAATTTATGCATTGGACGCAGTTTTTTGAGAAGTAAAGCTGATTAAATTTTGTACTATATCGGTTCATTAATCTGGAAATTGTATTAAAAAAATACTGTTTCGCCAAAAACCTTTGTGAAGTTTTCCAAAATTTCTCAAAATCTCCTTGAATTTGTTAAAACTGACTGAATTAGTTAATATTTTCAGGAAGTCTAAGTTGGGTGGAATCCAATCGAATCCCATGAACCACGTTTCAATCGGTCAAGCCGTTCAAAGTTATGAAATGTTTACATACACATTACACACATACACATTCACGCACACACACACGTCATCGTGAAAATAGTCGGAAAAGGTTCCTAGGTCCTCAAAACGTGGAGATCTGGTGAACTCTCGATTTTCGAAAATCGGGGCAAAATCAGTAACTTCTTTATCTAGATGCGTAGCGGGAAGTTAAAAATGTATACCTAATTAGAAAGATGAAAAGTTATTTATTCAGGTTTATTTTTTGAATAATTTTTATTTCCTTAAGGTAATTTTCGCAGCGGGAAGTTAAAAATAAATTAATTAACACATGACTTTGTAGTTTGTTATTAATAAAAAAGAAGCCTTTGACTAAGAAGCTTATTGAAAACAATTTGCAATAAAAAAATCTTGTTGCACTTTTCTTAAATTTATTATTATTTTAACTCTCTAAAAGATATTTTTAATGTAAATTTGTATCATTTTCAATAAGCAAGATAAGGAGTCAAGGGTTTTTTTAAATTATTATAACAAACTCTATCTCGTGGTCTAGGGACAGCCTATTCGGCTCAGATCATAAGGTCTCGGGTTCGATCCCCTGGTCGGGCAAAGATGTTATTGAGATATTTTCGAGGATCTCAGTAGCAACTCGGAAACTGGCGGAGTGGTATATATATTACTATTCTCGTGCCTCGGATGAGCACGTAAAAATATGTGTCTAAAGTTTTTCTGTAAGATGTGATCTTATAAGTACATGTTCGTATAATCTAATTAACAATTTTTTTAAAGTATTTTGAAGTCCGACTTTATTTATTTATTTAACTCTTTATGTAGAAAAACAAAATATCATCTAACACTAATTGGATAAAATATTATACATAGGCGTGCTTATATCTTAACTTTAGTCAGTAGACTGAGTAGCTTAGGCACTTCAACATCTACACTTTGCAGAAGTTTCATTCATTTTAAAAGTTAACTGATTGATGTATCTAATTTTGAAATATTTACCGTGTTGTCTGGCGGTCCGGTGTCGTTGTTGACCATATGAGGTCCCGGGTCCGATTTGCGGGTCAGGCAAAACAAAATGTGCTTTTTCAGTTTTCTGATTGACGTTGCCCGGGATTGGAAAGGGCCCGGTTGGTAATAGGCTTGTCACCTTACACATTGTGTGAGATAGTATTTTCGGCTAATCGTGGGTACATTTCTTGTACCTCTGCCTACGTATGGGCGTGTAGATACTTTTTTACACTTTTTTATGTTATGCAATGTAAAAACAAAATGATGAATTTTCGAAATAGCCTCCTTACGTTAAATTTTATAAAGAACAAATTCTATTAGTATATTCAATTTCGATTAGATGCATATTTTCTGAGATATTAGCAAAAACCTGAAAAATGACCTGTTTTATTTTCAAATATATTATAATTATTCTTATATAAATAAATAAAATGTATAGATTTATATTTTACACATATTTAGTAAAATTGCATTTGTAACATTTTAATAAAAAAAGTACACATTCTAGAACCGATTCTCTCGAATTATATTCATTACTAGCGACCTGCCCGCGGTTTCACCCGCGCAGCTTTTGTTCCCGTGGGAATATCGGAAAGATTTATACACTTAAACCTTCCTCAAGAATCAATCTATCTATTAAAAAAACCGCATCAAAATCCGTTGCGTAGTTTTAAAGATTTAAGCATACATAGGGACATAAGGACATAGGGATAGACAGAGAAAGCGACTTTGTTTTATACTATGTAATGATACAAACACTGAAATGACACCGCTAACTTATAATGAGCCGTGCGTTCAAAGGTTTTGTATACATTCTGGGTATCACGTTCAACTGGACTTACCACTCGAAACCGTTGAAACTTGTGATGTCTGTACCTTCTAAATTATAAAACTCATGACCTTGAAATTTTTAAGGAATAATCTTTATAGTATTTACTTTTAAACAAAAAAAATAATAAAAGATTTCGGACTACAGGTTAATGAATTAAAGCTAAATATACGTTTTTGTTTTCATCCCCTATCCCACGGGAACCGTACTGAATTTTGGGATAAAAAATATCCTATAACCTTCTTCGGAGTATGAACTCTAATTATGCCAAATTTCAATTGAATCCGTTCAGTAGATTCGGCGTGATGCGCGGCCTTGATACTGACAGACAGACAGACAAAAATTAAAAAAATTACATTTTTCGCTTCAGTATCGATTAAAGAGTATCTTCCAAAAAAAATTTTTAAAATATCTTCAATGTACAGAAATCGACCTCTTACAGTTTTATTATATGTAAAGATATACTTATTTTTTGTTTATAAATATAGTATATAGTATTACAAGAATTATTTTATGTTCTAAACAGTATAAGTGATTGGTATGATAAGTAATTAATCACTAGTTATATAGGTATTCTGACTCTTTTCTTCTAAAAAATCTGATATCTTATCATAACCTTTTTTACACAGTTAGGTTAAGTGATATTCTTAACCTAACAACAAATGGAAATTCACCTAGTGCCGATAATAAAAAATATTTCATAACTTGGTTTTATTTTTAGTAGTAGAAATTCCGCTAAGAAACTAAAGTTTAAGCGACTTGCATTGTCTAAAACACAAAACAAGGGTGGCTGTAAAAGAAAAGTCGTAATCTTTGGTTCAATAAAAGAAATGAAGTGTCATATAATGTAATGTGGATGCCAGGGCGCATTCCCGGGGACCAATACTGTAGCCGCAATAAACGGCGGTCGTGTCGGCACGCGGCCGCGCCGCAAGCCACAGGTTGCAGCGGGGTGCAAGCGGTTTTTTTTTATCATAAGATAGCAAACAAGCAGATGGGTCTCCTGATGGAAAGAGTCAACCATCGCCTATAGTCACCGAAGAAGTTAATGGTGCGTTGCTATCTTGTGGCGAGGCCTAATGTCACATGCGTACGTTTACCTGCTACCTTACCCTCCAAACCCGAACACGACAGCGACAAGCACTGACGCTATTGTGGCAGGAATAGGTAAGGCGGTGGTACCTGACCCGAGTGAGACAATGCAGAACTCTACCACCTAGTAGCCATGATGGTATAGCCAATCGCATAGCCAATCGGTCGCCTTTTACGACCTGCCTGGCAGAACGGCAGTTGGTCTATTCTTCAAAGGAGCCCGGAACCAACACGGGGAATGTTTGGTGCAAAGGATGAGGTGCAGCGGTCTTTTCAAGTTTACAATATTACATGAATATTTACCATGTGTGGTACAGCGGAGCGGGCTTAAAACGTTACAAATGTAGAAGGTAGCAGGCGTTTTGTAAAGATAGTGACTACAAAATGAACTATATGTAGTGAAATGTAGATGGTGGGACGCATTTCTAAACATCAATGGAGTAGTCGTGATAAACGGCGGCCGATATAGCGCGCGTGCCTACTAGTTATGTTATAGAATATTGGGTCCTGCTATAAAGTTAGTAGATATTTCGGGCAATTTATAAATTAAGAAGTATCCAGCAGAAGTTATGATGTTCCATTCCTTTTAGTCCACTACATATTTCACAACAAAATATACTTATAACCCTATAAGGCTACATTTCTGATGCGGTAAATATCAAAGCACCGTAACTTATAAAAACCTAACTATAAAGGCTTCAAATTTATAAAATGCATAAAAATATTTTATAATTTAATTAAATAGGTAATCTTCTGATCTGTAATTTTGTGATATTACAAAAAATGTGTTTTTTTATTTCGTTATATATTATGAACACTCTTTATCCATCAGATTTTCAAAATCTATTTAGTTAGAACACAAATCCACTAGTTAAACTATCTCTCTTTAATCAATATATCGCTCATCGGATGAATCCGTCACCGCTTACAATTCACACCCAGGCCAACGTCTATACGGTGGAGAATAGAAATACTTTGGAATGTTCGTCGCTCCTGTATAATCTCTAATAAATATCAGTTTAATATCGCCATTACGTTTGTAATACTGTTCAAATATACTTCCGATTATTAATTTTACTGAGAATAATTTTAAATTTAGACACTTATACTTTTTCGTAAATCACATAAGATATATTTAATAATAGCTCCGGTTTCACATTGCACTGCGTTATTAGGATAGGAAATTAAAAGATCTTGACGATGGAGTGAAAATTCAAACCGCGGTATCTTACACGTGGCCTCGTTAGTGGCATTGAAGCCACTAAAAAAAGCGGTGTAAGAAATGGAATCCCTCGTGTTGGTCCGGGCTCCTTTGAAGAATATACCAACTGTTGATATAACAGTTCTGTCAGACAAGTCGTAAAAGCGTCCTATTAGTTATACGTGTGACTACCATCGTAACTACTCCATGGTAGAGTTCCGCAACGTCTCGCCCGGGTATTTGGTACCACCGCTTTACCTATTCCTACCGCAATAGCATCAATGCTTGTCATTATCTGGTAGACTTATGCATGTGGCGTTACCATCCCGTTATACATATAGCAAGGCACCATGTTAAATCTTTGGTGTCTAAAAGCCAAAAGAAACCATCACGAGTGTCATCTGCTTGTTTGCTATCTTATGGTGTGAGAAAATGATGACTGATGTAAACAATGATGAGATTACTTACCGATAGAAATAGATAAACCATCGCATATAGCCACTAAATATCTTAATGGTGCGTTGCTATATATTTGGGATTGCCATCCACCAGTAGGTATATCCACCAAACCGGAACACGATATAACAAACGTTGACTCTATTGTGTCAGGAATAGGTAAGGCGGTGGTACCAAACCCGGCCGAAATGTCACTCTACCACCTAATCAGTAGTCACAATGTTAGTGACATGTATTTACACGGATAACAACGTATCATTAACATCTTTGGTGTCTATAGACTGTGGTTATCTCTTTCCATCAGGAGACACATCTGCTTGTTGGCTATCTTATGATATAAAACAATTAAAAATTTAGTTCTTTTATTATATCATCAGATAGCAAACAAGCAGGTGACTCTCCTGGTGGAAGGAGAAACCATCGCCTATAGACACCAAAGATGTTAATGGTGCGTTGATATCCGTGTGGCGAGAAGGCAATGCCATGTGCGTAAGATTACCGGCTACCTTACCCTCAAAACCGGAACACGAAGATGACAAGTATTAACGCAATTGCAGCAGGAATTGGTAAGGCGGTGGTACCAAATACCCGGGCGAGTCGTTGCAGAACTCTACTACCTAGTAAAGTAGTCACGATGGTAGTGACATGTATAGCCATTGTTCACTTTTTACGACCTCTTTGGCAGTACAGTAGTTGGTCTATGCTTGAAAAGAGCCCGGACTAAGACGGGGAATCCCCGTTTTCGTCTACCCGGCAATGTTACTGGCTTTATGATATTTTGTATAGTTCTGTTTGTGGTAAGTCTGTAGATATGCAGTATATTAAATTTCATTCATATACGTCAACCTGTTTCAGCGTAAGATGTAACAAACATATACACAGACAAACTTTTACGTTTATAATAATACTAAAATAATATTTCTGCGACAATAATCTGACCGTCTGATCGCACGTCTGCAAAAGCCTAATATTTCACTAGCCCTTTATTCCAAGACCAAGCACAGTCATAAATCTTGAAAAACGTTGCGTTTGAAAAATCTTTTGATGTTTCAGAATTTGAATCGCAAAGCGAATCATACACATTTGTATAATAAAGTCTTAGCAATTAACTACAAGCCGGGGGCTTAGAAACTGTATACACGCTTGCCGTAGACTATGCATTACTCTAGAGTGACAGATAAATATATCCATTTATTACAAGCAGCCCACCCTGGTTTTCCACGGGTACCTACATCTAATAAAATATTAGACAAAATCTACCATTTACAGTATGACCATGGTAAATAAGTAGAATTACAATTGAATATAGGTATTTGTGTTTTAGCACTCTTCCCGTGCTTGGGAAAACTAGAAAAACTTAAAAACAATAAAGAAAAATTATATGCAAATGATTTCATCTGCAACGATGAACTCATTTAACTAGTTATAGATTTTACACTTTCAATCGTCGGCACTTGGTGAAATTCCATTGTTATAAGTCAAAACTAGGTTATAATCACTTGTACTTTAATTTCACTACAAATATAGACATATAATTTTAGATTAATCGACCGGTTTCGCTTTTTAAAGCATCTTCAGGACGTAATATTCTTTACTGACGTCAGCCAGTTTGGACTTATATCATTTAACTAGTTATACCTACATATGTCATATCTAGCCATCAGTGCATTCGATGGAATCGATCAATTTCATATAACAAAGAAGAATTTCGCCACTTAGAACTAGTCGACATTGACTCAGTTAGATAAAGCGTCCCGGCTTGAGGGGAGGTCGTAGGTTCAAATCCTGAACGTGTCGAAATTTTTGTTGTTGCTTTTTTAGTTTTATAATTGAATAATTTGACCATTCTTTTTGTAATAAGTTGAAGAAATTCCCCTAATATCTTCTGTCTCACTCACTCAGTCACTTATGTATGTAGTATTGCCATCCCATTACATAGATTTCAATGCACCATTTATATCTTTAGTGTCTATAGGCAACGATTTATCTGTCCATTAGAAAGCCATCTGCTTGTTTGCTATCTAATAATATAAAAAAGGTAGTTTCAGACTACCATAAGCTACATTTTTACCCCATTAAACTATAGGAAGTTATATTTGTAAGTTGAAACAGTATTTGTTTGTATAGTTATGTCAAATCATATAAAAATTACACCAAAAGCCCTGATGATGCACTGATAAACGAAATCTGTTTGATTTAAGACGAATATGTATATCGTTGTTTTGAAACACTGTAAGAATTTATTCTAAGAAAATAAATGACTTGGAAAAGTTTACCGAATCTAAAATGTCCCCGTATAGAATAGGCAGTAGTATAGCCTTATACGAATTCTTGTAAATGGCGCACACGTAGAGAATTATAGAACCAAACTGGACCATTGGTGATATAAAATAGCAAACAAGGACACAGTTTGACATAAAAGAGAACTGGTACATTTAGACATAAGATTTTTAAGAGCTGTTATATCCTCGTGGCTTGTATCCGAAAACTTCATGTTTAAGATAACAAGAAGCTAGAACAGATATGGCGGAATAACTGAATTAGTAGTTTGGTGCTTACCATGATGGTAGCTTAACATCTCAGGTATGACAAAGGCGATATATCACTGTTAATAGAGATAAGTCTCTTCTTTTGTCTGTAGACAAACGCTTAGTTTCTGCGTCAAAAACTAAAATAAAATTCACTTAAGTTTAAAAAGAAATAGAGTTTCTTGACTTTGATGTCGGCGTGGGATGCGTGCGCTCTTCAATAATACACCCTCCAAGGGGTTAAACTCAGGGGTAGGGGTTAAATTAACGCCTGCTAAGTGCTAAGTGACTATTTCACAGGCTGAATTGCTTACCTCGCGCTGTTTAACACTATTTATCAAATAATTATCGCTTTTAGTTTGTTTCATGTATGTTTAAATGTTTTTAAATGGCATAAGGATAGCGAACGAGCCAACATTTCTTTGATATCAAACAATGAACGAATGTTCTTTTCAACAAACTTCCCAAAAAGAGGTTATCAATTTGGTTGTATCCATATTAATATTATATTTGATTTGACCGCCCCGTTGGTCGAGTGGTTAGTGACCCTACGCAATCAACGGGGCTCGGGTTCGATCCCCGACGGGGACAAGCATTTGTGTGATGAGCATAAATGTTTGTATTTCCGGGTTTGAGTGTTTATTATGTATGTAAAAGTATTTATATATATATTTCTATGTATTAGTATCGTAGGAATAGGTGAGGTGGTGGCGGACGAGACAATGCAGAACTCTACCACGTAGTACTTACCAAAAGGATGAGGTTGTCAATTTGGCTGTAAATTTTTATGTGTTACTGCGGAACGTAGTCATTCCGCAAGAACATTTTTAACTTTTTTTTTGTTTAGGATACATCCCGCGTGATCCTATTTTAATTTTGTGAAGATCTAATGCAGGGTTATGTATACGAAGGTATACGAAGATACAAGGAATGGGAATCAGTTGCTGCAGTTTTATTGCATTAAAAAATATGGGTGCAGATGTCTCTCCTGACGGAAAGAGTCCATCCAACTATCGCCTATAGACACCAAAGATGTTAATGGTGCGTAACTATCTTGTGGTGATGTCTAATGCAACGTGATAAACTTATTACCGGATACCTCACCCTCCAAACCGGAACACGTCAGTGACAAGCACTAACGCTATTTCGGCAGGAATAGGTAAGGCAATGGTACCAGACCCGGGCGAGAAAATGTGGAACTCTATCACCTAGTAGCCACGATGGTAATGAATCGTATAGACAATCGGTCGCTTTTACGACCTGCCTAGCAGAACGGCAGTTGGCCTATTCTTTAAAAGAGCCCGGATCATCACGGGAAGAAAACAAACAAATAATTGTAAATACAAAATTAAAATATAACTATATTATTTTATACATTTGATGACACTTAAAATCATAAATTTTTATTTCCTAAATTATCGAAATATATATAAATCAAAGTTTGTCTGTATGTCCTTTAATCAGAAATAAGAAATCAGAAGAAGAAGAACTTTATGCAATAAAGAATCGTAAGGTATAAATCTGATCATGTGATGATCTTTATAGCATGAGCCCACGACCGCGACGAATTCTGAGTTGAGCCGATATTTTAGTCGGTGGCATGCGTGGTGGCATCGTGCGCAGGGTAGGTACAGCTAGTTCAATATTAAAATTTTAACGTACATTTTTATCGGCGAAATATTAGTATTTATTAGCAAATTAAAAAAGCTAATTTTAAAGACACAGATTTTAAGCACACGTCAAATTTTATTCCATATTTTTCGACTGAAACGTAAATGATCTAATAATTATTTAACGTGAAAATATATTCTTTACAGAGACAAAACGAATAACGTACATTTTCACACAAACGTATCAAGTTATGAAACGTGTAGTGTCGGTTTGAATGAGTCGCCACCATGATACAGTAGGGGCGGCGTTGAGAGCAAAATTAAATGGAACACAACGACTGAAAGCAAACAGTGGCAAGCTACGTGCCGCCATCTTGGTTTTGTACAACCCAAAATATGTAGAGCTGCAGTTAGAAATCTTTAAAATTATCTTGTGTTAAAAACAATATTTAAGCAATAAAACAAGATTAAGGTCAGAATTTAGTATGTTCTACATCGTGTCGCCTGTATCTGGTATCACTGCCTTACAATTCCTGTCGCAATAGCGTCAAAGCTTATCACTGTCGGGTTCTTATTCGGGGAGTAAAGTAGCCGATAATTTTAAGCAGATGGCATTTACACCCCGCCACACAAATAGCGACGTACCACAGTCATCTTTGATATCTGTAAGTGATGGATGTTTTCATCAGGAGAATCATAGTCAACAAGTATTTGCTATGTTGCTATGCTGTGATGAAAAAATATTTTTCAATGGCATTTAACTGTATCATTAATTGATGCTGTTACAAAGGTCACTCTGTGTCTTCTATCGTATTTTTCATGGAGAGTGTTCCGACGAGTTATTTGGATTAATTCCTGCCGCCAAATTCCATCATCGGGCATCGCGTCAAAATTTGAAATTCCACCCACATCAACTCGATGTCTGGTAATCCACAATTACCTATGCGATTCTCTCGGCAATTTCTGCCTCGCATTACTCTTTTGTGAATTCAATTAGCGGCAGGGGTGTTTCCAAATGAATACGACTTGAGGACCTTCAAGAAAAGAGCTTACTCATTCTTAAAAGGCTGGCAGCGCAACTGCAAGACCTCTGGTATTGCGGATGTCTATGGGCGGCGGTGATTACTTACCATCAGGTGTACCTCCATCTCGTTGGCTCCCTCTTCTATAAAAAATGGTAATTCCAAAGGTTATAAAATACATTATATAAAAATAAGTTGTAGTGGATTATATGATCTGGTATATGTATCTTAATTTATCTAATAAAATAATAAAGTTCGATGAATTAGTTACAAGAACGATCTTTTTGGTAGTTTAAGTGAAATAATTATTTTACCGCCTGCTTGTTACCGTCAAAAAAATATCTCTATCTTACTCATTCTCAAACAATTATAAAACCATTTCAAAGAATTTGCTAAGCCATGGTAAAAATGAGTCTACTCTCGCGTCATGTAATAGGAATTTGACATTTTCAATTGACTCTTCAAAAAGACAGACGAATAATTGGTCGTCGGAATCTTTTTTTTACAATTTTTTATAATTTTTTGTAATTTCACCGATTGTTCAAGACGTCTGAACCAATTTAGAAAATTATTTTTTATAATTTTAATACGGTGAAGATCTGATAGCGGATTCCGTATATGTATAAAATGAGAAGTCGATTATTGCAACTTTACTGTGTTTAAATTATAAATATTTGCTACACTAGTTATCTAAAATCGTAGATGGCCGCTCTAAGTACGCTCTGTTCCAGCCTGAATGACGCGAATCGTAAAATGTGTTGCGTTGTAACAAATATAGCTACGAACTTAATTCAACACTCAATGCTTAGAAAGAGCAAGGAATTTGCTTTTGAAATATATGTTCTACCAGTACTCATGAATTCTGTTGTACTTTTAATATGAAAGGTAGCAAACGCGCAGTAGATTTTTCGCTGCCATCGAAAATCGATCAGGTTTTCTCCATGTTGATCCAGGTCCCGTTATAGACAATATATCAACTGCCTGACAGCTAGGCATATAATAAAAGCGTGAGAAGGCTAATAATTGTCACTAACATCGTGACTACCTAATAGGTCGTAAAGTTCAGTAAGCTACTTATTCAGATACTATTTTGTTAAGAATCAGCAGTAGAATCGATTGCAATACTTTTTAAATTATTATTTTATCCCAAAAAATCTATAAATTTTGATTATGCAGATAGAATAATAAAATAAATTAGTAAAGTGCGTGTCGGACAACGTGCAATGTACCCTACATTATTCCGAAATTGACCATCACAATAATGAGGACTAAGAAGAGGGCATTTATTGTTTCATACTATGAACATTTAACGTACCTATTTAACATCAATGACAGATATATCTGCACCATAGGTTTACCGCCTATAAACACTTCTACAAGTACATTTTACAAGTTGGTAGACTATTAGTTACTCAAAAACTTGTAAAGCCTTCTAAGCCATGAAAGTTTTCCTTTTAACTTCATTATATTAACTACCTTGAATTTTTTTTTCCATCCCTAAAACCAACCGTTTACAGAGGGGGAGTTTACCACACTTGGTTCGAACAAAAATTAGCACTTTTAAGATTAATATTTGACAAACGAGTTCCGGAAACGAAAACTTGTTTTCGTAAACCTGCAATATTTTTTAAAACCTACCCACACTATGAGGTAAGGGAGAAAAAATTTAACATTCCCACTTTACATGTAGAGGAGCTACCCTAAAAAAAACTTTTTTCAAGATTTTATGTTACCACTTTGTTGCCGTGGCTAATGTCATGCCGTGGTAAATGCAACTCTGAGCTAGAATGCGGACGAACGGAAGGACATAGTGAAAATATAAGGGTTCCTAGTATACTCTGGAACCCTAAAAACGGGAAAATAAAGAACAAATAAATGGCGCTGGTACAGATCGGCGTATACACAAAGATAATTATGTGCTTACCGAGTGGTCAGCGCGAGCGGTCTGTTTCATAACGCGTGGGGTGAAAGTGCCCCCTCTATGATTAGGTGGAACAATTGTTCCTTGTATGTAATTTAAATTTATCCATAATAGTATATTTCTAACTAAAAGTTCACGGTAACTTCTGTAAACCAGATTCAACAGCGGCAACCGTCCTGATCACCACTGAGTTGCGAGCTCAGGGTGCCCTGGGGAAAAGCTAAGCTGTCTTGGAACCCGCAATGAAATTAATCAGAATATAGGAGGAGTAGGTAGATACATCCTGGTTCCCTCCCTTTTTAGCTGGAGACAGCAAAATGTTAAAAGCATACAAATGCTACGAAATGAAACTTTTACAATCAGGTTAAGACTGACTGCTGTTGCACCACGGAAGCTTGGAAATTAGGGACCTACCAAAATGACCTACTTAATTTTGCTTCTAGTAGTAAGTATGAAAAAATCGCTTGAAGGCACGGAAGTTTCCACGTGTTCCCACAAGGTCGGAGTAATAAATTACATTGGATATACATCGGTCACTATGAAGCATTTGACTACGTTCGTTTTGCCATAGATTACACTCCCAAAAAATGTGATGTGCAGTTTGATCATATTTACAACGAAATGTAGAGCACTCGCAAAAAGGAGAAGGAACTAATTTAAATAATAATAACTTATAGGAACTAATTTAAACAAGAATAATTTATAGGAACTAATTTAAACAAGAATAATTTAGCTTTAAAATTACCGTGGCTAGTGACAAATTGCGCAACACAATGTTCTATTTCTATCCACGTTTTACTTATACGCATGAGGAAAATGATATATATATGCCTTTATTTTTTATTTTTATTTTATTTTATTTATTATTTATTTATTTAAACACTTTATTGCACATAATGGTACAAAGGCGTAACTTAATGCTATTAAGCATTTTCTCACAGTTTGCCTTCCGTAATGCTGAGAGAAAAAACTTGGGTAGTGCATAATAAATTAATTATGAGCTATTAATAAAACTTAATACTGGATACTAATTTATCATAACTAACCTATTATTAAGAATATTCTACAAGAGTCATATAAACATTTTAAGAACCTCAGTATAAATAATACAAACAATTAATACTATAAATAAATATAGGTTGACTACTTACATAGAGAAATATACATACATCAATACTCAATAGTAAATTATAGATACATTTTCATAATATTTAATTACATAAATATAATATAAAATACACACATATACAATAATTAAGAATTCTGACGTTTTAATAAGTGATCATATACCGCAGTTTTAAAAATTGATAGTGTTGATGATTCACGCATCTTAGAGGGAAGATCATTCCATAATCTTATCGCAGTAACAGTGAAGGAATTAAAATATGTTGCCGTATTGTGGTCCGGATACATCAGCGTACTTGAGTGAAATGACCGCTGAAGCCTACCCTGATTTGAAATGTATGCAAAACGTTCTTTTAGATATACTGGAAATGATGGATTCTTCAGAATGTTAAATAAACATGATAAAACGTGAATGTCACGCCGAAAACGAATATTCAGCCACTTCAATTCCGACCGAAAATGAGTGACATGGTCATATTTACGAAGTCCGAAAATATATCGTATGCATAAATTAAGCAGCCGATCAAGTTTATTTAACAATTCATCGGTTATATCAGTGTAACAAATATCCGCGTAATCAAGGATAGGCAACAACAGTGCATTAACTAGTGTAATTTTAGTTTTTAAAGGTAGAAAGTTTTGTAGACGTTTTAGTGCATGCATAGATGCAAAAAGTTTACGACTAAGTTCACTTACTTGAAGCGACCACGATAAGCTGTTTTACCATTTAATTCAGGTAACAATGCTCATATTATAAATACCTTTTAGACTAACATACATATTAATATGATATACTTAAAACTACACTTTTATTGATGATTTTTTTTTTATAGAAGAGGGGGCAAACGAGCAGGAGGTGCACCTGATGGTAAGTGATCACCGCCGCCCATGGACATCCACAATACCAGAGGTCTTGCAGTTGCGTTGCCGGCCTTTTAAGAATGAGTAAGCTCTTTTCTTGAAGGCCCCCAAGTCGTATCCGTTTGAAACACCCCTGCCGGTAATTGGTTCCACAACAAAGTAGTGCGAGGCATAAAGTGTCGAGAGAAACGCACAGTTGTGGATTTCCAGACATCGAGATGGTGAGGATGGAATTTCAAATTTTGACGCGATGTCCGATGATGGAATTTGGCGGCAGGAATTAATCCAAATAACTCGTCGGAACACTCTCCATGAAATATACGATAGAAGACACAGAGTGAGCCAACATCTCTGCGCAATTCCAAAGAGTCGAGCCGTTTCGAAATAGCCAGGTCGTCAATGATTCGAACCGCTCTACGCTGAATGCGATCAAGAGGAAGGAGCTGGTACTGAGGAGCTCCGGCCCAGAGATGAGAACAGTACTCCATGTAAAGTTGAAGGCGATGGGCCGGCAAGAAGTACTGCCTCGCTCTGCTGAGCACACCGAGCTTTTTGGAGGCTAGTTTAGCCTTACCTTCCAAATGACCGCGAAACTGAACGTAATTCGATATGTCGACTCCCAGAATGATGTCCTTTAGTTGAGCAATATCAAGGCGACTGTCATTCATCAATTAATTCATTAGAAACGTCGATTAGGGGATTAAAAAGGTGACGTATTTTTGTTTGAACTTGCGGGTTGATAAATTCTGGGTTGGTAAAATTTATAGAATTGTAGTACATTGAAGCCCGACGGTGAATTTCTAAATCTAATGGTAAGATACCTAATAAAACGGGTAAAGCTTTGGAGCTTAAAGTGCGATATGCTATGCATAAAAATATTAATACTAAACGCTGATTTTGAAGTAGTTTGCGATGGATCGCACCACTCGTAACTTTATCAGCCCACGCTGAACAAGCATAACAAATACAACCTAAATACGTTGCTTTATACATTATCTTTAAAGTGTTAAACATTAAACCCCATCTCGAGGCAGACATGCAGGCAAAAGACAAGAAATTCCGCTTAGCATTTTCACCGATATAGTTAATATGATTTATAAAAATGTAATTTTTCTCTAAGACCAAACCTAAATATATTACGGATGTTTTTCTCTTTATTGTGTTATTATTTGTTTTTATACTAGGAGATGATAGAAGCGAACCTTTTAATATTAAGTAAAATATGTTATGAAGCGCAAAGCTTAATAATGATGTCTCAAGCCCCAGTTGATTATCAAATTAAGACTAGTGTTAGCCAGCGACTCTATCTGTGCTCGTGTGTTAGCTTGTATTTTTAAAGCAACGTCGTCTGCATAACCAATAAACGAGCATCCTTCCGGCAAGGCTAATGAGAATAAATCGTCAAATCCTAAGTTCCATAGATATAGTGAAAGTACTGATCCCTGAGGGCAGCCTAGATAGAGTAAGGCGTTTAGACACAGCGTAATACCGTAGCTGTAATTTCCTATGAACGTTTTCTAAAGTAGTACATGGGTATGTGTATGTATGTGTGTGTATGTGGATGGGCTTGTGGTATGCGTGATTGAGTAACAAACGTTCATCCATCCATCCATACGTGGATGGATTCCAAACTTTTGCAGTTATAAATTAATAAAGATTACTACAAAAATACAGAAAATACGGTTATAAAACTAGGCTATTGACTGACCGGGTGCATCATCAGACAGATCGGGGAAGTGCGGCGCGGCTGACGGCTGCCCCGCGTAGAGCAGGTTCAGTTCCCGAGCCTCGTTCTCCTCTTGTGCTTGCTGTCTCCGTAACGCCACCTACACACTTTATACATTAACTTTGTTTATACGTAACATGAAATTAGAAAACAAGCAGATGTCTCTTCTGATGGAAAAAGAAAAGTGGTTTTGCGTAACCGTTACGCGTGTTTGAATGAAACCTTTTTTGTCAATTAAAAAAGTATCATCACGCCCATAAAATAAATGCGTAGGAAGCAAGGTAAATCTGTATGTACTGTGATATATGGCACTCAATTTTTTCTGCCTACCACGTAAGGGATCTATCGTGATATGTATGTATCGTGCTGACGAATAAAACTATAAAATGTTAAGTAAGTAATTAACATACTTTTTGAATAAAGAAAGAACTTAAACTCAGTAAAGCTGCAACAATCATTGACATATTAATTACTATGGACGTCGGGTCCACGCTAAAAAATGTCCGAGGCAAATAAGCTACAAAACGCAAAAAGAGCTAAAATTCTGCGTTAGTCGAAATTAAACCTTGATAATATTACGATTTAGTGTTTAAATTACCCTGTTAACATATCTATTCTTATGATATGTAACTGGGACATTTTTTCGTGATTTTAGTATGAGACCCGATGTCCACAGTAATAATATGTCAATGGCAACAAACCACTTCCCATTTCCTGTAACTCCAGAACCCTTTATCCGAACTGGGATCTAAAAATGGGACCACATGGGAAATACACCCTTTGAAACAAAAGAGAATTTCCAAAATTACGCGTTAAAAAAGATTCCGACGAACTGAGAATCTAAGCAGCTGCAGCATATAATAGCATCTAATAAATATATTTGCGACCAAAAAGTCATAACCGCCGTAAATTTCGTAGCGCTTGCACCTTTCATTCAACGAGTTCTGACGGGTGCAGTGCATGGACTGCACTTTAGTGAAATACAAGTGACGTGGAATATTTTTTTATGTCATAAAATAGCAAACAAGCAGAAGGGATCTCCTGACGGGAAGAGTCAATACCAAAAATGTTAATGGTGCGTTGGTCTAGTTGGTTGGTTGGTTGGTCTAGTGGTTAGAGACCCTGACTACGCAAACAACGAGGCTCGGGTTCGATCCCCGACGGGGACAAGCATTTGTGTGATGAGCATAAATGTTTGTATTTCCGGATTTGGGTGTTTATTATATATATTCCAGTATTTATATATATATATTTCTATGTATTAGTATCGTTGACTAACACCCATAACACAAGCAAATAATTTGCTTACTTTGAGGTTAGATCAGTAAGTGTAATTTGTCCCGTGAATTATTATTATTATTATTATTATTTCGTGACGAGGTCTAATGCCACATGCATAAGTTTACCGGCTACCTTACCCTCCAAACTGGAACATGACAGTGACAAGCATTGACGCCATTGCGGCAGGAATAGGTAAGGTATCAGACCCAGACGAGACAATGCAGAACTCTACCATATGTTTTGTCTAGCACGTTAGTACCTAGTACAGACAAGTCTTTGTAAAAATGTGATATGATAAGTTTTATATTTTACAATTGCTTTAGTATTAGTGCTTGTCATCACAGACCGCAGACACGGTGTTGGGCGTAAAATGCGTAGCCGCTCATATGAGCTAATGTATGTAAATGTCAAACGATTGTATATATATTATATCGTAAAAAATAGGTATATGTCATATTTTGCTATTTTATCGTATCAATAAAAAGCTAAGACTTAAGAAATACCTCTGGAGTGATTTTTTCATCGGTAAGTATTATAACTCTGTATTTCTGAGTGTAAATGCAAGTGACACTGATAACCTAAGAAATTGCCTTGTAAGGCGTATCCAGTTTAACCCGTTCTTGTCATTTTCTTATTTCGGTAAAGCAACCGGAGTGCTAAGTGTGAGTTTTTCTTTTCGCATTCGATGGTGAGCGCGTTTGGAGTTTACTAGGAATTTGTATATTTAATACCGCTAGGTGGCGCTGTACAAATCACAGACAAATTCCTAGTAAATTCGAAACGCGCTCACGATCAAATGCGAAAAAAAACTCACACTTAGCGCTCGCTACATGTAAGGATGAGTCAAGAGATTCTCGTTACATGGATAACATCACATCTCTAACATATTGGCATCTACAGGCGATTGTTGTCTTCATGCTCAAGGAGTTTTATCATTTACACTTCTTACCTGTGCCGCCATGACCCTCTGCCTCTCAGCGATGAGGGTGCACTTGGCGCAGACGCAGTCCCTCCATCGACAGTAGCGCTTGTGGCCTTTTAACGCTGACACTACTCCGTGGTTCCGACATCTGGCACACTTAGGCGTTCTCTGAAACAAATTACTTAATAGTAATAATATGTAGGTACTTTTTTATATCATAAGATAGCAAATGAGATGGCTCTCCTGATGGAAAGAGAAACCATCACCTATAGACATCAAAGATGTTAATGGTGCGTTGCTATCACTGTTGTATGGATGATAATGCCACCCGAATAAGTCTAATACCTTCCCCTTCAAAGCGGAACACGACAACGACAAACATTGACGCTATTACGGCAGAAATAGGTAAGGTGGTGGTAATGGATACAATTAGGCGGTAGAGTACCGCAATTGCGGTACTCTACCGCCTAATTGTCATGACGGTAGTAACATGTATAGCCAATCATTCGCCTTTGATGAACTGCCCGGCAGAATAGCAAATGGTTTATTTTTTAAAGTAGGCCCGAATCAACATGTTTATAAACTATTGAGAATTAATAAACTTGTTAGCAGCTGAAGAGGATAAATAAACATTTTCGGGTTTGATATTTTCAGTAAGATGTAGGTATTTATGTTTGTTATTTCTTAGTAGCTTGCAAGCGACCGTTCTTTAGTTGCTTACAGTACAGTTGCTGTTACTATTATGAGAAACTAAATATTAAATTGAAAGTGCGTTTTAAATATTATTGTAAAATTATTACGATTTGTAAAATTATTAAGATATAAATATTCGTTAAAAAATCCTACTAAATTCATAAATTGGATCGATGCATCCATCTTGTGAATGAACTCCGTAATGCTGGAAGTGTGTCATTTACATTTTAAAATATTTTAGTTCGAATATTGAGTAATTGAAATTATATCGCGCTTTGTTTTTGTGTCGGATAAAATGAAATTTAGAATTTTTTTAAATATTTTTATTACATAAATTGAACATATTATCGATTCTGAACAGCCTCTGAAGATTTGTAAGTAAAAGTAACCCTGTATTGTACTATTTAGTTGCTTATATTTTCTTTCTTTTTCTTTATGTATGGCGATACTCTTGAGTCTTGCATGGTAAGTAAAGTGGACGTTTATAGACTTTCCGAATCACCAGTATTAACCAGTTTGTCTTATAATAAGATGAATTAGTGACTACTGAGATTATAGATTTAAAAAAAATCTCACCGCAATAAGACTTTCACCCGACGCGGGGATCGAATTCAACACCTAAAGAATTCTGAGCGGAATTGGTCAGCGAATATGATAGGGCCAAATGTTTTGTGATGAGCACAAATGTTTGTATTTCCGCGTTTATGTGTTTATTTATAAACTTACTTTAAACCCATTTTTTATTTTCATGATATTTTTTTATTATATTCATGATTTGTTACAAAATTTTGCTTTTTCAAGTGAAAAAGGATTGTTAAAAACTGCTTTACCGACTCAATAATTACGTTTAACTAATTAAATTCACATTCGAAACTCTATTTACTCATAGACAACCTTCTTTAAATTTAAGGTAAATTAAACACATAAATGTGCTAATGTCATTAACATTAATATCACAATCAAATAATTTGGCTACTTTGGGTTGGATTAATTCGTTTAATTTTTAATATTATTTATTTCTTGCGTGAAATTCATTTAAAGAAAGTTGTTAATTATACACTGTTCCGCCATTTTAATAGCGTGCAAAACGTAAAACAATATACATTTCTACCACTATAAAATACTTTACAAACTGAAATTACAAACACAATCTATTTAGAATATCGTATCAAAATTCGAAATATCAATATTTATTTCTATAAATTACTTATCTATATCTACTATATAGTATTGAATAAAATCAAAAAAATTATTTATTTTTCTATTATCCTTTAACGACTAAACCAATGAACGAATTTGGATGAAATTTGATAAGTAGATAATTAAAGAACCGAGCTCAAACATAGACTACATAAAAGTTGATGTTTAACGCGTTGAAATAGGCATGAAATTTTATATTGATTATTATTAAATATTATAATTATAATTAACATGCTATTATAATTACATTGATGATAAAATCCTAATAAGTTCGCGAGTGAAATTGCATGAGTCATCCAGTTATAAATAAAAATAATGTCCAGTGATTTGTGTATTTGTAATACTTAGCTTTCATAAAGATTACACATTTTGTTTTCGGTTTATATTCTACGACAAAAAAAGTTACTTTTTGATACTTTGAACACTGAATATCGTCGGCACTTGGTAAAACTCCATGTCAATTTGTGTTAATAGTATATTACAAACACTTGTACTGTTATACTTAGATTTTATTGAAATATTAGTTGTTGCCCGCGACTTCGTCCGCGCGGATTTCGTTTACTCCGCACCGCTCCTCCCCCGTAGGTGATAGCGTGATAATATGTAGTCTATATGTTGACCCGACTGTCAGTAATATTCTTGCAAAATTTGAAGTAAATCCATGCAGTACTTTTTGAGTTTACCCCGGACATACATTGACTTTCCTACGATTTTATTATATGTATAGATAGTTGTTGACTTGTAAAAAGATTTATTGAATAAAGTACTTCTGATTTCTGATTCCTAGCAACGCACCATTAACATCTTTAGAGTCAATTAGTGGAGAGTATCTCTTGTGTTCAGGAGAGTCCTGTGCGTGTTTGTTATCTAATGATCTAATGATATAAAATAAAGCACTGCAGGCGACGTCGAATTCAATACATGTACAGACGGTTTGACAGAAATATGTATATCGGTAGCTCTAAAACACGGTCGAGACGTTGCAGAACTACAGACAGAACAGACAGAAAGTAATACAGATAACCTATTCTTTAAAAATGACCCGTTTCATTTCCGGGAAAATGTATTATTATTAATTAACGTACGCAAAACTGCGGGATAAATCTATTTCATTCATAATGCATCAAAGCACCTTATTCAATGTATAACACTCATATGCAGTAATAATTCATTTTTCTAAGCAATCGCTCCTTCGTATGGCTCTTCAGTGCTAATTGACATTCACAATAAACGGAATCCTCCCCTATCTCACTCGAGAGGGCGTTCATGTTGCAATGTTAAAACATCTTCAAAAGAGAGATTCACCCCAGGATATGTTTAGAAAGACGTCTTTTCTTCGCTAAATAATTAAAGAAATTTAAAAAATCTTGCGTCGCGTTAACATCATCTCCTAATACATAAAAATCTCGTGTCGCGGTGTTTGTTACCAAACTACTTCGAAACGGCTCGACTGATTTTTAATTTTGTGTGCATATCGGGAAGGGAAGAGAATCGCTCAAAATCTATTTTTAATACTCCTAAATGTTAAGGGTGGTCCACCCCTAATTTATTTTTCATTTTTGAACAAATTTTTTTATTTTAATTCGGCATTGAAAAATTTTTACAACCCCAAATTTTCCCCCTTCTACCACTAACCCTTATTTTTTAAAACAATAAATATAGCAAAACAACTCTTGCCGGGTCAGCTAGTATTATTTTTGTAAGAATGATTTTTTACGTATCATATAATATGTAGCAAACAAGTTGGTGATGCTCTTGACGGTAAGAGATAATTTGTTGTGTGTGTGTGATAACATCACAAACATAAAACAACCTCAAAGTAATCTCTAACACTTTTGCCCGACCCAGAGTTGATCATGATCAAAGCCGAATAGGCTAACCCCTAGACCACAAGTCAGTCTACTATTGCTAACCTATGACTAATAATGCTTACTGTAAGTGTATAATTAAAGTATCCCCAACTGTAGCCATATAATCTAATAAACACATTGTAGCCGAAATATTAGCTCACATTACCACATGCAATCGCATTTGACTACAAACGGGTGCGGCGCGTAATGTATACAATAATTATATTGTAACGTTACAGGAAGTGTATTATTTGTAACGTTAACTAATTCATGTTACAATGTGAATTAATTCAACAAAATATACAAAGGATCAATATTTAGGGGTTTCACGTATTAAAAAACAGCACTGTGAAATTTGTTTTCAAATTATTCTCTAGTGATAATTGTGAAGGGTTGGACCGGGCTCTCCATGATATAAACCATCTGCCTTTCTGCCGGGAAGTTTTAAAGGACCAAGATTGGTTATACGTGTGACTGCCGTTGTGACTAATAGGTGGGTGTTACAGTTTCGCATGCACAAATGGATATTGTGATTTAAAGAGACAACATTTGCCCGTTTTTGTCCGGACCACCTTTGAAGAAAATACCGTATGCTGTTCATCCAGGCAGGTCGTAAGATGTGAACTATTGGTTATAGGGCTCACTACCATTGTGGCTACTATGTGGTAGAGTTCTGTATTGTCTCGCCCGGGAAAGGTTCCGCCGCCGTACCTAATGCAATAGCGTCAGTGCTGGTCACTGTCGTGTCCCGGTTTAGATGGTAAGCATACGCATGTGGTATTACGCGTGTTGGTCCGCCCCATGTTGGTCCAGGGCTTCTTTGAAGAATAGGCCATCTGCCGTTTAGCCAGGCAGGTCGTAAAAGGCAACCGATTGGCTATACGATTCACTGTGGCTACTAGATTGTAGAGTTCTGGATTGTCTCGCTCGGGTTTGGTACCACCGCTTTACCTATTCCTGCCGCAATAGCCACAGTGCTTGTCACTGTCGTGTCCTGGTTTTGAGGGTAAGGTAGCCGGTAAACTTATGTGGCTATATGCTCTACCACCCCGCCACATTAATTCAGACGCACTTTTATCAATGACCATGTTCGATGCAAATAGCAAGATAGCAAATAGACAGATGGCTCTCCTAATGGAATGATAACACCTATAGACAAAAAAATGTCAATGGTACGCATTTTTTTATATCATAAGATAGTAAACAAGCAGATGGGTCTCCTGATGGAAAAAGTGAACCATCGCCTATAGACACCAAAGTGTTAATGGTGCATTGCTAGGTCTTGTGGCGAGGTCTAATGCCACATGCATAAGTTTACCGGCTACCTTACCCTCCAAACCGGAACACGACAGCGACAAGCGCTGACACTATTGCGGCAGGAATAAATAAGGCGGTGGTACCAGACCCGGGCGAGACAATGTAGAACAGAACTCTACCACCTAGTAACTACGATGGTAGTGACTCGCACAGCCAATTTTTACAACCTGTCTGGCAGAACGGCAGTTGTCCTATTCTCCAAAGAAGCCCGGGGACCGACACGTGGCAAAGTCTAGGTATAGGCTTTCCGGTTCACAGTAACTCAGCGATTTTTCGGTTGACGAGATGAGTGGTGATCCCCGTTGCTGCATTTTACCGATCTGAAAACGATTTTCGACTATTGCTCACAATATCCGGGCCCGACGACTTTAAAAAAATTGAAACTACTTGTGTCTAAACCTAATCCATTCTAATGTTATAAATGCGAAAGTAACTCTGTCTGTCTGTCTCTTCTTCCCTCCTAAACCACTGAACCAAATTAGATGAAATTTAGTACAAAGATAGTAGTAGAAAGATAGGACATAGGATAGTTTTTATCCCGAAAATCACACGGAAACGGAACTGTGTGGATAAAACACCGGGACTTGTATTTTAGAATTTTTTCCAGAAGAAAATCGCGGGCTCAGCTAGTGCAAAATAAAACTGATAACAAATTTCTATATTATATATCTTAAGTTTCAATTTAATAACACTTAAAATAAAAAAAAAGAATAAAACATACGAGTACTTGCATAGACTATTAAAATATAATTATGGTCTGTTCTTGGATGCGTCGCAGTCGGGTTGAATATACTTCATACAAATTTTCACCACTCTTTTACCCTCGATTTTTTAAATTTAATTCTTCCAGTATTCTAGACTACAACCTATCTGAATCGTATTTGTGGCTGAGGTCGGTTAGATCAAGCGTTACTTAGTAGACTAGAGTCAAGTTTTTCTCAATTGTATTCATATAGATTCATATAGATATTTAGAAGTTCTAAAAACATCACAACAATTACTCTATCACCAAAAGTTGTCCTTGATTCATGTTATTATAGTTACGAGTAATGAAAACTCTCTAAATAGCATCAGTAGTCTATCAATATTATAAAAGTGATAGTTTGTAGGTTCACGTTAAAATCACCAAACCACGCTAATCAAATTGTCAGTCAAAGGCAGTATCCGCACTCACTACATATTTTTGTCCATCCATCGGAGCTAGTTAATACATTCGCCTATTTGCAGCACTGTGTTTTAGTGAAGTTTTTAAGATTAATTGAAATTAAATACTTTACAGTAAGTATTTAACATTTATAGCCAATTGCACTAGCACTGTCTTAGCTTAGGCAATTCTAAATAGTATGCTGTCACTTTTTGTCTTAAATGAAAAGAATGTGACAACATGTCACTAAAAAGTGTCCTGACTTAAGATAAGGTTAGCGCAATGAGCCATTAATATTCGAAAATTAAAAAACTGAACTAAATTAAATTAAACTGCTAATATGGTACCAAGTAAAAATCCCTTTCAAACTTAAGAAAACAAATAATTATTATTAGAATCTTTCATGGCTTCAGGAACTTTTAAAAAATTAAAAAATATTTCGTGTTATTTCGTTAATATTATACTACAATTCTATAAATTTGTAGTACTAAAAAAATAATTGCATCGTTTCCTCTACTTTTATTTAATCTAATTAAATAATATATAATAAATAAATATACACGGGACAAATTAAACTTACTGATCTAACTCCAAAGTAAGCAAATTATTTCCTTGTGTGTGTGTGTGTTAGTTAACGATACTAATACTTAGAAATACATATATAAATACTGTTATATATGTAATAAACACCAAAACCCAAAAATAAAAACAGCTATGCACATCACATCGATACTAATATTATATCCATACTAATATTATAAATGCGAAAGTCTGTCTGTCTGTCTGTTACGCTTTCACGGCTAAACCGCTGGACCGATTTTCATGAAATTTGGCATGGATATAGTTGAAGATCCGAGGTCAAACATATGCTAATTTTTTTCAAAAATCAGTTCCTGGAACTCTGAAATATGGGATGAATTTTTTATTAAAAGCTATTTGGATGACTTATTAATATACTCGCGGGCGAAGCTGCGCGTGTCAGCTAGTTAAGCAACATTTGTTAATACGCAAAGCCATAAACTTTAATTAAAGGAAAGAACAAAACTAGAAATAGGTATGTATGTTCTTATCAACCGAAATGCACTTAAATGACGACGCCTAAAAGTATAAAACGAAAAATTAAATACCTGATATCTCTCTGAAGCTCTAAGGAAAAATGGTGGCAGAGCTGCAAGCACAGGATGCTGCACCAACTGGGACACATCAACACCATTCGGGAGCGACATTGTGACAATCCACGACACGATTATATCATTATAACACAACCGACACAGATGCGGCGACCCGGCACGCGATTGAAACAACACTGTTGCCTCGGAACGGATGACAGTTGCCGGGGACGAGAGAAAGAGAGCAGACGAGAGCGAAACGACACACTGTATAAAAGATATATCCCCCTCTCGCTCGCCACTGTTAACTGTATATGTTGTATCATCAGGGTATATAAAATGTTGTCAGCTGAGAGCCGCGACTCTACCAATGGTAACGCCACTTAGCCCCGCCTCTTGCGAGCCATTGGTGGCTCTGTGATGAAACTTAATTTATAAAGGTGACTTTTTTGAGAGCCAGTTTGTCCAGACAAAGCAGGATTGAACTAAAAAATACAATTGTTTGTTGGCTATTTCATTTTAATGGTTTTTGTTTAATTGTTTAGTCAATATGGTGTTTTGAGGGGTTTATTATAAACGCGATCGCGTTGATAGTTCTGTCAGACGGATATGTGAATCTGTTTGACAATGTACGCTTCTATGGATATTTTAAATCGTTAGATATGCATCTGTTCTGTTAAAAAGTGTTTAATATAGCAAATGTTTGTACAATATGTCTGCCTACTGATGTTATCGATAAAATAATAAACGTTGGACAGATTAATAAATATCATTATGACAATTTCCTTGTGGGATACTATACTAAACTATTAGAAGCTACCAAATTAATTTCACAATTTAAAATTATGGGGAATTGGATTTTGGAAAATTTAAAGATTTTTCAATACCTGATGTGTTTTTTCAGTTTTCTGATAAAGACAAAGTTGCCCGGGATTAGATAAGTGCCCGGTTGACGATAGGCTTGCCATCTATCACATTGTGGGACCAAGTATCTGCGGCTAATCGTGGGTGCACTAATTGTACCTCTGCCTACCTCTTCGGAGATTCGGATGTGAAGTTATTTTTTTTAAATATTTGTAATAACTATCGTTTGTTTTGATTGAACTGTGAAGAAATAGAAGTATTAATACACAACAAACTTCAGACTGCCTCTAATTGTACTGGGAATTTTATAGATAGGAGCCCAATAATAGGTAGGTATATTTTAACACGGCCGGGGATCTCCCGGGACCTCATGATCTGAGTCAAAGACTACAGATAAATGAGCCAGTTTAAATAATGAACAGAAATCATATTACACGTACCTACCTACCTACCTAAATTTCTTATTTAACTGGTTATTATGTAGGTATGTTATTTCAAGCCCATTTTGAAGGATGCTTCCATGCCCATCGTTTTCAAATTGCAGGTAGAACACCTAGGTACCCTGTCACACTACTTTACATGTGTCACAATCAATGTGCCTATTAGATGGTATTCGCCAACGGCTTATCCAAGTTTGTACGGGTTGTTATCCACTACCTCATCACTAGTTTATGTAGCAGCTAAGAGCTAGATACAACAGTCACTATTACATAATATGTGCCTGAAGGCCCTTTTTCCTTGATCTGAAGGCCAGTGCTCGCCATTGTTACATTTTAACTTAGAGTGTAAGGCAATCGGTTAACTTATGCAGGTGATATTGAATCCCTTCCATAAGTAAAGCAATACACCATTAACATCCTTGCTGTTTATAGGCGATGGTCTTCGATCAAAAATAATCAGATTTAAGAACGCGGTCTTAAAAGTGGCTAATAAAATAAGAGCACGAATAAATGTGTGTTCTTATTTATTCCAATAACAGACAATATGCGGACACGTCACGTTACATAAACGATTTAAAAGTTGCATGTAACTTGCAATATTATACGTTAAAGTTATGAATTTAAAGCTAAATTTTCTAAGGGCTTAGTAAAATTTTACATGGTCTAGTTGGTAAAGCGAAGCAATAGTCAAAATTAAACCGTAACGTAAAGAAATAAGGTTAATTATTATTAAGATACTTTAATGACTTTGCGATATTTTTTGTATTTTTGTATAATATGGCGTTCGTTCGTTAAATATGACGAGATAAAGAGAGACAAAAAACAAAACGTCAAAAAGAAAGACATTTATAGGTGTCTCCTGATGGAAAGAGTCAATCATCGCCTATAGACACCGAAGATGTTAATTGTGCGTTGTTTTCTAGTTGCAGAGTCTAATGCCACATGCATATGTTTACCAGCTACCTTATCCTCCAAACCGGAACACGACGTGACAAGCACTGACACTATTACGGCAGGAAAAGGTAAGGCGGTGGCACCAGACCCGGGCGAGACAATGCAGAACTCTACCACCTAGTATCCACGATGGTAGTGACTCGCATAGCCAATCGGTCGCTTCTTACTACCTGCCTGGCAGAAAGGCAATTGGCCTATTCTCCAATGGATTCCGGGTCCAACACGGCCATAATCTTATCACATAAAAGCTTGTCTCTCTCGGGAATCTAACCCGAGTCCCATGATTGAATGCTTAGTGACACTGACTACATAAGTCAGTGTCGCTAACCACTCGACCAACAATAATACAATCTAGTTCTAAGTTCACAGTTGAGTTGAATTTCTAATTCATAATTGTCATCAATATGTGTCGTGACATCCGGGAGGTGGCAAATCGAAATATTTCAATTTGCTTGTCGAAGGGAATTCAATTTAAATTACAATGAGCCGTGGGGAGGGAGGCGGGGAGGGCGAGGTGTAATTATAAATGTATAACTGAATAACTGCGCGTATTGTGTTTTGGCTGTACAGATAGGGTTTCAGTGCTGTCTGTTATGATATTGCTCAGAAAAAAACAAAAAATTTAAACGACCTATATTCAAAAGCTAATTAAAATTTAAGATGTATGGCGTTGCTTTGCCTTTACATATTGAAATAAAAGAGATTATGATTTATACACAGTAATACTGAGAAACCGACTTCAATTCCCCTATTTCTGTAGGATTCAGCACATAAATCTGAATCATTTTTCTTCTGTTTGGGCTCCTTTTAAGTTAAGGGCTAGCTGTCATCCTTCTATATAAATTGACTACAATCAATAAGAAATTCTGCTATAAAACACACCCTTACAGTAAGCCATAACGAGTTCCATTGATCATCATCGTCATCACCAATACCGCAGTTTTTTTTAAATATATATATCATAAGATAGCAAACAAGCAGATGGGTCTCCTGATGGAAAGAGTCAACAGTCGCCTATAGATACCAAAGATGTTAATGATGCGTTGCTATCTTGTGGCGATCTCTAATGCCACATGCATAAGTTTACCGGCTACCTTACCCTCCAAACCGGAACACGACAGCGACAAGCACTGACGCTATTACAGCAGGAATAGGTAAGGCGGTGGTACCAGACCCGGGCGAGACAATGCAGAACTCTACCACCTAGTAGCCACGATGGTAGTGACTCGATAGCCAATCGGTCGCCTTTTACGACCTGCCTGGCAAAACGGCAGTTGGCCTATTCTTCAAAGGATTGTTTGCTGTCTTATGATATAACAAAAAGAGTCCGAAGTAACGATCCTTTTAATTAAAAAAGGAATCATTAAACCCGGTCCACATTGTCTATTGATTTTTGTTGAACATATATATAAGGAAAAATAATATCCCGAAGAATTGAAAACTTTCTGAAGTCTTTAGACTCCTGAAGAATTGAAGTCGGTTAAAATTACCATTGAAATAGAATTCATGATAAACAAATGAGCATGGCCATTGGTCTCAGCCTGTTCTAAGGGGACAAAGAATTTAAAAACAATTACATTAAAATTATGTTATATAACTACATGGGAAAGAAAATATTTTTTCTTGCATTTATCTATATCACCTATTAATTAATTAATAATATTAGGTATAAATGCAAAAGTTTGCAAATTTTATTCAAATTATGTTATATAACTACATATAAACTAATGGGAAAGAAAATATTTTTTCTTGCATTTATCTATATCACCTATTAATTAATTAATAATATTAGGTATAAATGCAAAAGTTTGCAAATTTTATTCAAATTATGTTATATAACTACATATAAACTAATGGAAAGAAAATATTTTTTCTTGCATTTATCTATATCATCTATTAATTAATTAATAATATTAGGTATAAAAGCAAAAGTTTGCAAATTTTATTCAAATTATGTTATATAACTACATATAAACTAATGGGAAAGAAAATATTTTTTCTTGCATTTATCTATATCACCTATTAATTAATTAATAATATTAGGTATAAATGCAAAAGTTTGCAAATTTTATTCAAATTATGTTATATAACTACATATAAACTAATGGGAAAGAAAATATTTTTTCTTGCATTTATCTATATCACCTATTAATTAATTAATAATATTAGGTATAAATGCAAAAGTTTGCAAATTTTATTCAAATTATGTTATATAACTACATATAAACTAATGGGAAAGAAAATATTTTTTCTTGCATTTATCTATATCACCTATTAATTAATTAATAATATTAGGTATAAATGCAAAAGTTTGCAAATTTTATTCAAATTATGTTATATAACTACATATAAACTAATGGGAAAGAAAATATTTTTTCTTGCATTTATCTATATCACCTATTAATTAATTAATAATATTAGGTATAAATGCAAAAGTTTGCAAATTTTATTCAAATTATGTTATATAACTACATATAAACTAATGGAAAGAAAATATTTTTTCTTGCATTTATCTATATCATCTATTAATTAATTAATAATATTAGGTATAAAAGCAAAAGTTTGCAAATTTTATTCAAATTATGTTATATAACTACATATAAACTAATGGGAAAGAAAATATTTTTTCTTGCATTTATCTATATTATCTATTAATTAATTAATAATATTAGGTATAAATGCAAAAGTTTGGATGTTTGGATGGATGGATGTTTGTTATTCAATCACGTAAAAACTCCTGAATGGATTTGAATAAATTTGGCACACAGATAGAGAATAGCATATAGGCTACTCTTATCTTGGAAAAATTAGATGATCCCGCGGGATTCGTCAACAACTTTTATAATGCAGCGGGCTGCACACTGCAGTTATAGTTTTAAATAATTCTTTACCAATGGAGAGCTATACCACAATTAGGCTGTTTTATTTTGTAATTTTAGGAAAGTGGGAGGTCAGAAAGAGACCAAAAGTAGCCTATGTCACTCTCCATCCCTTCAAATATCTCAACTTAAAAAAATCACGTCAGTTCGTTGCTCCGTTTTACCGTGAAAGACCGACAACAAACACCCACAAACAATTTCCCATTTATAATATTAGTTCGAGTATGTATAATCTTTTAGCATATTTCTATATAGGTAGTAACTGGTACCATAATATTTTTTTCATGGCAGTAAATCTGCAGCAACCATCTTCACATTTCCTGTATCTCCAGAACCTCCTCCGGAACCTCTCCTGTATCTCCCAAATAAAAAAGAATTTTCAAAATCAATTCATAAACGACCTAGCCTTGTACTACTCTGCTGTGAAATCAATTACCGGCAGGAGTGTTTCCGAACGGACATGATTTGGAGACCTTCAAGAAAAGAGCTACCTAACTCATTCTTAAAAGGCCGGAAACGTAATTGCAAAACCTCTGATATTACAGATGTCCATGGGCAGCTGTGACCATCAAGTGCACTTCCTGCTCGTTTTCATTTTCCTCTCTTCTATAAAAAAATACCCGAGTTCTGAGATTACAAACATAAAAAACATACAGCTGAATTGATAACCTCCTCCTTTTGGGAGTCGGTTGAAAACTAACATTATTAAATAAAAAATGTAAGTAACGCCACCACGGTCAATTTGAACCAATAGAGAAGGCGAAGGAAATAGAAAACCGTCGAAACTGTCTAAAACGAGTAAAATGTTGGATTTGAAATAATATCTACTTGTATAAAATACACACAGGGGTGGTATACATGTATGGCGACACAGACAATTATATTTAGAAGATAACAAATAATTTGATGGCTCTGTGGTTTAGTGGTCCCGGTATCGGCGATGACCACATGAGGTTCCGGGTCCGGTTCCCGGATCGGGCAAATTTAAAAATGAGTTTTTTCAGTTTTCTGATAGAAAACAACGTTGCCCCGGATTGGATAAGAGTCCGGTTGGCGATAAAGTTGTCACCTATCACATTGTGGAACTAAGTATCCTCAGCTAATCGTGGATGCATTTGTTGAACCTCTGCCTACCTCTTCGGGAATACGCGCGTGAAAATACTTTTTTAAGATAAAAAATAATTATATGTACATTTGTATTCTATAAGATAGCGTATAATGAGATGATTCTCCTTACGGAAAGAGAGAAATCATCGTCTATAGACACCAGAGATGCTAGTGGTGCGTGGTTATCCGTGTGGCAGGATCGGAATGCTACATGCATAGGTTTACCAGCTACCTTATCTTCCAAACCGAAACACCGACGGGAGCCTGATGAAAAGTTACCAAACTCTACCACCTAGCTCTCTACTCTATCACTCTACCACTCTACCACTTCCTGCCGCAAGCGTTAATACTAGTCACTGTCGTGTTTTGGTTTGTAGGGGAAGGTAGCCGGTAAATTTATGCATGATGCATTAGACCGCGCCATACGATAGCAACGCACCATTAACACCTTTGGTGTCTGTAGGCGATGGTTGACTCTTTCCATCAGGAGACCCATCTGATTGTTTGCTAGCTAATGATATAACCATACCCAGACACCAAACATGTTAATCGTGGACTGACTGAATCGTGGACGCGACGCGGACGGGGTAGTAATGATGTGTATGTAAGTTTAACGGCTACTTTACCCTCGAAATCGCGACACTACAGTGACAAGCATCTTCGCTTCTTCTTCGCTTGCGGCAGGAACAGATAAAACAGTGGTACCACACCCTTGTCGGGACGTTGCGGAACTCTGCACTTAGTTAGTCCTGACGATTTTTGCGATTTCTCCCGTGTTGGTTCCGGGCTCCTTTGAAGAATAGACCAACTGCCGTTCTCCCAGGCAGGTTGTTTGCTATCTAATGATATAAAAAAAAGATACGTGTTATTTTTTATCCAGTCAAAAGGGCTGTGGGTCAATTATATTATAATTATATAAAAACATTACTTTGTAAATTGGCTGAACAGAATTGTATGATTATTTTATACAGGAAGTCAATTTGGGTATATTCAGATTTAACAAATATCTTACTTTTTATTCCGGGGAGTTTATGGTTTTCATGGGAAATCAGAAATCAGAAATACTTCATTCAATAAACTTTTTACAAGTTATTTTGACGCGTCACCATTTTTTTAAACTACTACTACCGGATCGAAAACACGGCCACAACGGAAAACGGCGGAACTCACTCCGGTTCCGGTTCCGGTTTGGAGGGTAAGATAGCTGGGTAAACTTATGCATGTGGGATTAAGATTGTTCCGCCACCAGAGAGTCGGTGTGAAATAATATTTATTTAGAGAGTGGCAGCCCTAAGAACAGATACAGGTGAAGGGGGAGGGCGGCCGTAAATGAGAATTCCGCAGCGCTGCGACCAATTCGCGAAATATTCACATTTCGCAAACGTCTCAACTTGTCGTACGGCTGATTCTCGCAGCGTGCTCCATATCGATGTCGATTAAACGTTAAAATAATACCATGAATCATTGTCTTCGACAGTTGGTTGCAAAATATCAGGTAGATATCAAAAATCTGTAAATGTATCTATGTATATTATGTATTTAAGGTTTTTTTAGAATACATACACATATTTCACGCCAGATCTCTTTCGTGAGCAGAAAGAATCGAATGCCTTATGTCACAATCTCTCTTTTCTCTCTCTAACTCTTCATACTTACTTTTTTTATAGAACTCTACATACTTTCATAGTAATAGTATACAAACAGAAAATCCTTGATTTGGCCAATGCAATGCAAATGTTATAATATTGTACCTATTTTGATATTCTGCTAATAAAATAAGCCGCTTGCGAATACTTTCTCTAGATCATACCTAAAAATAAAAGTTTTTTATTTTTATAATCAAAAGTTTTCAGAGTTGGAATTGTATTACGAATTTTAATTTTTTCTTGATCATGTAAATTATGTATAAAGAGATGGCTCCAGAAATTGAAATTTTTCAGTGGAATTATTTAAACAACAATGGCGTTTTTAGTTTTAGCTGATAACTTTTGAATAAAACAATTTCAACATTTTTGGCCAACGGGAGATTTTTCTCGGCTTTAATTAGATGTTAATTTTAATAAATATATAATGTACCCCTTGTACATTATATATTTTTTAAAATAACATCTAATTTTATAAGAAAAATACTTTATGTGGTACTCTATTTCGCGGTGGTGCGCACTTGCTGTGAGGCTTCATGGAAATTTTCACCATCACATTTGATTTTTCATTTCTTTGATTGTAATCTAATAAAAATAATTCAGAACTATCGATAAATAGCATATCGATAGGAAATTAATAAACACCCTTAATCAAGGAGCATGAGAGCGGGCTATCTTAATAAAAAAAATGTTATATTACTCGAACAATGGAATTACGTAAATTTCGGTTAATTTAGCGAAATGTTTTAAAAAAGATTCTTATGATCAGAGCGGCGAAAATTGTGTTTATTTGATACTAGCTGTTGCCCGCGACTTCGTTCGCGCGAATTTCGTTTACTCCGCACAGCTCTTCCTCCATAGGCGTGATAATTTGTAGCCTGTATGTTGACTCGACCTGTCAGTAATATTCTTGCAAAATTTGAAGTAAATCCATGCATTACTTTTTGAGTTTACCCCGGACATACATTGACTTTCCCACGATTTTATTATATGTATAAATATGGATATCTTGGAAATATATTTTTCGATTTAGTTATTTTTAATCAGTTTCACATTCTCTCTACTAAACGCTATTTCGTTGTTTCTAATTGATTCGACAACCTAGTAGTACTACGCTTATTTATCAATTGTATAATAAACAATAATCTCTAACAAACCTTAGGGTGACATCATCGCTTTAGCAATAAAAACCCTTTTTCTTATTCAAAAAAAGTATTGATGGTACTCTAAAGGTTCTTAACAAGTAATTGAAGTTTTTTATGATATAACCAAGAATTAGTTTGTTTCAAATTTTATTTTTTTTTCATTTTAAGTAAATCAATTATTATATTAGTAGGTACCAAGTATTTATATGGACTAGTGAAAGCCATCAATAAAATAAACCGACAGTTTCAACGGCACTTTGTACGTAAGCAATTGATCGGTAGCAATAACTCAACAGAACAATTGCCCCGTGTTGGTCCCGGGCTCCTTTGAAGAATAGGCCAACTGCCGTTCTGCCAGGCAGGTCGTAAAAGGCGATTGAGTGGCTATGCGCGTCATTACCATCGTGACTACTAGGTGGTAGAGTTCTGCATCGGCTCGACCGGGTCTGGTACCACCGCTTTACCTATTCCTGCCGTAATAGGGACAGTGCTGGTCACTGTCGTGTTCCGGTTTGGAGGGTAAGGTACCCGGTAAACGTATACCTATACATGTGGCATTAGACCTCGCCACAAGATAGCAACGCACCATTAACATCTTTTTCATTTCATTTTCATTTGGTATCTACAGGCGATGGTTGACTCTTTCCATCAGGAGACCCATCTGCTTGTTTGCTATCTTATAATATAATATTTTTTTTAAAAAGTTGTCACCCAACAGTTTATTTTCTAATAGCTTTTACCTGCTTCGCTTTCATATATACGATTTTTTTAAATAAAACGTATCCTGTGTTACTTCTTATACCTCCAAAAATAAGTGTAAGGAGTTTTATGATGATCGGCTAAGTAGTTTTCGCGTAAAAGCGTAACAAACAAACTTACATTCGCATTTATAATATTAGTAAAAATAAAGTGATCAAGTGAACAAAATCAAATTTGTCATTCAATAGTTTATTTTCTTGCACATAATGAAAAATCAAGTGAAAACCTCAAATTATCGATAAACGGCTTTCCTTCACTAAGAAGCGTGGGAGCGGGCAAATATCTTGGTAAAGCGTTAAAATGAAATGTTCGCAATTTGAATACCCCCCGCGCCCCGCGCCCCGCGCACCCCCTCCCGGGCGGGATATTAAAATTAGGTGTAAAACGACATTCTCGATAATCATAAAAATTTGTGATCGCTTCCGACGGGGGTTACACGTTTCAAGAACCAAACTGTTTTATTAACTTTAAACTCGATTTAATTTTCTTTTTATATTAGTGTTGAATAACGATCAAACGGCTGGTTTTGTTGATGAAAAAAGATAACCTTCACATAGGTGAATAGACTTTAAAGATGACAATGGTACGTTGGCTTACCAAAATCACTCCAGAGGTGTTCCTTAAAGCCTTAGCCTTTTATTAGACACGATAAAATACCACAACATGGCATATTTATATTTTGTTACGATATGACATATCTACAATCGTTTGACATTTACATACTTTTGCTCATTTGAGCGACTACGCATTTTGCGCCCAACACCGTGTCTATTGGAATTTGAGCGGTCTGTGGTAGGTACCTTCCAAACCGGAACACGACACTAACGAGCACCGAAGTTGTTGTGGCAGGAATAGGTAAAGCGGTGGTACCATGAAGTATAAGGTGTACGTGGAGCTAACACTCGTATTGTAATCAATTGAAACAAATATACGTAAATATTTGTTTCAATTGATTACAATACGAGTAGAATGAAGTATTAGGTATAGGTGGAACTAGTACTCGTATTAACCAGTTGAAACAAATGTTTATGTTATATCTCTGTCTCTGAGGTCTCGCCATCTCGTTTTATACAGCTGTGTTAGAAAGAGAGGGTAAGACCTCAGAAGATGACAGCAGTATTTAAAATTTTGTTTCAAGTGGGTATTAGAAGTGCTGCCTCCAGATATAATACAGCTTCATGGGTGGTACCAAATCCGCATGAGACATTGAGAACTCTACTATCTAGAGAAGTCACGATATGCAAAATGAGAAGCAGTACCTAATCGTTAGAAGCTGGAAATAGGGGTCTCCACAAGCAGATGGTCATAGCGTTGCAAGTACACAGATGAAACACGATTATTTTACCGGACTGTCCTCGAAGAAGAGTTATGCTGTTCGAGTGTATGTACACGTATGTTTTTTTTTATATACCATAAGATAGCAAACAAGCAGATGGGTCTCCTGATGGAAAGAGTCAACTATCGCCTATAGACACCAAAGATGTCAATGGTGTGTTGCTATCTTGTGGCGAGGACTAATGCCACATGCATAAGTTTACCGGCTACCTTACCCTCCAAACCAGAACATGACAGTGACCAGCACGGACGCTATTACGGCAGACATAGGTAAGGCGGTGGTACCAGACCCGGTCGAGCCGATGCAGAACTCTACCACATAGTAGTCACGATGGTAGTGACGCGCATAGCCACTCGGTCGCGTTTTACGACCTGCCTGGCAGAACGGCAGTTGGCCTATTCTTCAAAGGAGCCTGGGACCAACACGGGGAACAGGTATGTGATGTATGTGTGCACTCTGTAACCTCAACGTCTTGATGGATTTAAGCTTGAGCTAAGCTTGCTATTATGTTTACCCGATTTTCGTAGAAGGATGGTCATCAAGCCATTTTGGCGGGTCGCTGTCAGAGTGCTAAGTGTGAATTTTTCTTTTCGCATTCGATCGTGAGCGCGTTTCGAGTTTACTAGGAATGTGTATGTGATTTGTACAGCGCCACCTAGTGGTAAAGGTGAGAAACCAGCTTACCACTAGGTGGCGCTGTACAAATCACATACAAATTCCTAGTAAACTCGAAACGCGCTCACGATCGAATGCGAAAAGAAAAACTCACACTTAGCACCCTGGTTTCATATTGTACTGTTTTATTTGATAAGGACTAAGATCTAAGATATTAATCTCAAAAGTTTAAAAATTTACCTCAACTATTTTATTTATATACTAGCTTTTGCCAGCGACTTCGTCCGTGCGGACTTCGTTTACTTCGCACTGCTCCTCCCCTGTATGTGATAGCGTGATAATATGTAGCCTATGTGTTGACCCGACCTGCCAGTAAAATTCATGCAAAATTTGAATTAAATCCATGCAGTACTTTTGGAGTTTACCCCGAACATACATACAGACATACAGACAAACAGATAAACAGACAAACAGACAAAAATTCTAAAAACTATATTTTTAGCTTTGATATCGATTGTAGATCACGCCCCGATTATTCTTTTAAAAAAATATTCAATGTACAGTTTTGACTTTCCTACGATTTTATTATATGTATAGATTATTAATTAAATTGTAAATTAACAATCAATAAAAAAGAAAAATTAAAACGTAATATAGAGTAGGTACGTTCCGGGAATGTCAGTAGGTATAAAGCCGGCGGTTGCCTCTCGCTACAATTGGCAACTGTAGCGACACGCCGCCATTGGCGCGCTGAAACTGTTGCCAGACACCCTGAAACTTCATTGGGAGGCTGCCACGGGGCGGGGCTCACTGCACTTCGCTGAATTACTGAATTACTTCCGAGAACTAATTTGTCATAAAGCTAGAATTAGTTGTGAATTCCAATTTAATGAACACTTGCACGCTGACCACAAATTTAGTATTCGAAACTTTTTTATTGCTCAGTTTTTGAGATCCCTTGTTTTTCCCCGGAGTCTTTCTATCTGTATAAATGTTAGTGGTCTTTTTAAACTCTTGACGCAAAAATGAAGGGTGTTATAAGTTTCAGGTGTGTATATGTGTGTCTGTCTGTCCGTGGCATCATAGCGGCCAGGCGGATAGTTCGATTGGTTCAGTTTTTAAAGTAAAGTCCTATCTTGTAAAATGGCTTAGCTATAATTCAATAGAATCTGTTCAGCCAACAGACCACATGATTACTAATAGATATACCGTTGGGAACAAAACTTGTCGTCACGAATATGAGCAAACGCTCCTATTGCTGTCAAAAATGTCGTATACCGTACCGGTGGGAGGGATGCGTTGTGCCGTGCTCCCGGCTGCATGGGTACCATCATCTTGCTTGTTTCTGTCGTGAAACAGCTTCGCTGTGTTTCGGAGAGAAGGGCAAGATAGGCAGTGTAATTACTGGCACTGAGTCTTAACATCTTATGTCTCAGGATAGGCAACACACAAATGGAATACCTGGGCTAGTTTCAGCCCCGGTATCCCATTTTTGTTCATTGGCGACGTCGACCACTTACCATCAGGTGGCACGTCTGCCAGTTTGCCTGTCTCAATAACATAAAAAAAATAAACATAACATACATTTGTAGGTTATACTGCATTATTTATACATATAATAAAATCGTGGGAAAGTCAATGTATGTCTGGGGTAAACTCAAAAAGTACTGCATGGATTTACTTCAAATTTTGCATGAATATTACTAACAGGTCGTGTCAACATATAGGCTACATATTATCACGCTATCACCTACGGGGGAGGAGCTGTGCGGAGTAAACGAAGGCCGCGCGGACGAAGTCGTGGGCAACAGCTAGTTAAAAATAGAAATAAACCATACTATTTATCGTTTTCAAGGTCGTTGTTGATGGCGCATGCTCTGACCTTAAACTCGTCAATGCTGGTGTTCCTCAAGGCTGTGTGCTATCGCCTACGCTGTTTCTTCTGAAGTTCTGATTAATGATATGTTGCGATTAAGCAGTATTCATTGTTATGCGGATGACTGTACAAGCAATGCTTTATACTCTGGTCACAGCGGAATTCGATTCTCGAGGAACTTTTTGCCCCGCACCTCTTCTATGTGGAACCAACTATCGGTAGATTTTTTTCCAAACGGATACGACTTAGGGACCTTCAAGAAAAGAGTTTACACATTCTTAAAATGCCAGCAACGCAACAACAAGACCCCTGGACCACTTACCATCAAGTGAGCCTCCTGTCCGTTTGCCCCCACTTGTATAAAAAAAGAATATGATAAGGCTTAAAAATTGCCATTGAAATGATTTTATTTCATCAGTAAGTAATAGAATTCTGTATTACTGTGTGTAAATGCAAGCCACACTTACAAACTACGAAATTGTCTTGAAAGGCGTATCCATTTAATCTGTGGTTTATCCGTTTCATGATCACCAGCTCTTCAAATAGATAAATAGAATTAATCAAATTGTAAAAGCTTTATCGGCACCAAATTTTATATTCTGTAACTCCAATGACATTTTAATGACATGGTAACCTTAACCTAATGCTATAAAATCCTCTCGAAGATTATCAGCTTCTTTGTGACTGGAAATATTCGTATGTAAATAACAGATTTTCTAAATATTGCAAACCATTTTTTAAAAGACTTCCTGATATCAGTTTGTACTAAAACTTGACAAATTTGTGTAAATTCAATGACAATGCAATATTATAGCACCATCCAGCTGATCTCATGGTATAGGGACTGGAACTCTCAGATGCAGAGTTTTAACGAGACAATCAAGTTTGGGCTCAATGATTTTGTTACAATAAGTACTAAGTTTAATTAGTACCTACTCATGAACCTACCTACTGAAGATGGATCTGAAAGAGTGTTACTGAAACTCACACATGTGACACACTACATAGAAAGAAATATAAGATCATTTGGGTTCGTTGGTATTAGATGTGTACTTTCCATTACATATGTATAATATCTAATGTAGAAAACCTGAAGGCAGAGTCGTATGAAATGGCAGTGAATCGAGGCGCTAATACTTCCAGACCCGAGACACACACCTCAAAGCTACACTGCTGGGGAATAGTCTGGAGATTGCGGGGACGCCCGAGCCCCCCCAAGAATGTCCATAGGGCCCTCTCATCCGGTCGCCGACCGGCACTATGGCGCAATTTGGGATTTTTCGCTAGTTGGCGGGGCAGCCTTTCACGTGTGGCTAGCACGCTACTTGGGTCCCTTACTGACTAGCGGTCGGTCAGCGGTGCACCGCGCCTCGGATCCCGCTATCCTCCATGACCAGTCCCCAGATACATAAACGCAGTGTGCATCAGATCGTCCAGATTGTATAGGCGCAACTAATTCGACCCGTCTTCACTAATAATAAAAATAATTTTACTCTTAAAATGACGCATATAAAGTGGAATGATAAGAAAACGTGTTGGGATTGTGGATGGGACGAACTGATGGAAAGAGGCAATCATCGCCTTATGAATATGAAATAGTTATCACCGCATTAACGTAAAAGATCTACACTTGAAACTCTATATAAAAGTCTATTGTTGACATCATATTCCTACAATTTTATTTAAGTATCTAGCGCAATCCAAACTCAACTGAGGGTTCAAAAAACGACGAAGCACTTCGAGCAAAGGTAGGTAGTGGCCCTTCCGCTTTGTTTAGCTTGTCGTGTCGGGGACACTATAATTTTCCCCCAGATATAACATTTTTGTTGTTTTTTTTTTATCTTAATACAGTAAGGTAAAATAACTATGACTAGGTATACAGCTTGCGATTTTTGTTGTCTATTTTTAATTAACACAGTGGTACCAAGAAAAAGCTTTAAAAACAATAAAGAAAAATATCGACACGCAGGGATTGAACCTGCGACTGTCTCCCTATATAACGATAAACTCATTTAACTAGTTATACGCATGTATATCTAGCGATCAGTACAATCGACGTAATCGATCATATAGCAAAGAAGAATTTCAACACGTCGAGTCTGTCGACACTAGTTCAGTGGTAGAGCGTCCCGGCTTTATGAAGATAGTCGCAGGTTCAATCCTTGCGAGTTTTCTTTGTTGTTTTTAAAGGTTTTCCAGTTTTCCCAAGCACGGGTGAGTGCTATAACACAAAAACATTAGTACCTACTTTAGTGTTCGTGATACAGAGTGCTAAGTGTGAGTTTTTCTTTTCGCATTCGATCGTGAGTGCGTTTTGAGTTTACTAGGAATTTGTATGGATTTGTACAGCGCCACCTAGTGGTAAACGTGAGAAACCAGTTTACCTCTAGGTGGCGCTGTACAAATCACATACAAATTCCTCACCACTCACGATCGAATGCGAAAAGAAAAACTCACACTTAGCACTCTGATACTTGAAAATAAACATAATATAATGACTTACGAGTATGAGAATAAATTTAGTTTTTAATTTTCAATTGTTTGTACACGTTCATAACGTGTAGGAATAAGTAAACATATTTTCGTGTTTTGAAAGCAACAATACCCTTGCGTATAAACCGAGAACAGAGCGCTATCAATAAGGCTTTATTCCCAAATAACTCCGGAGCTGGATTTATTGAGGCCGTCAGCACTTTCAGGTATTGCTGCCATTCCTATTGCGAGAGGAATAAATAGACAGTGGCGGGCAGTGGTGAGCCGCTGGCGGAAATGGCTGCCATACGTCACGCGCTCTAACGCTGACGGCAGACTTGTGTGGATACGCCTAACGCCAAATAATTTGAATTTAAACTCAAAAAATATTTTATTCAAATAAGCCTTTACTGGACACTTTTGATGAGTCCAGATTTTTACAATTGTCTCCAAATCGGAACGCAGCTACACGTTGAGAAGATCAGCGGGATTGTCTCTTTTTATTTTTTAAATTAATACATTACAATACTAAATGTGCTCGCGACTTTTTCTACGTGGAAAAAATTCTAAAATAAGAGTAGCCTAAATTACTTCTTACATTCCCTTACATTAGGGCAATAATAATTTAATGTACTTGGTTTTTTTTACCATTTAATAAAATATTTGTTGTACTAATGCAATGTGCACAACTTATAAAATCGTATTATTCACTTCGTCGTACTTTTCTTGCAAATACAGATGACACCACGTGTATGGTTATTTTTAATAGAATTGATATTCCCAACCTGTCCACATTAAAAGGACTGTTTATAAAACCCTGACATGCACACACTAAAACAAACCTTCTAAAAACTCGTTTTTTTTTAGTTTGAATAAAAGTGAAGAGTCATCCCAAAACAGTATGATTCCATGCTTATTCCCTACATAGTAAGGAAATCATCTTTGAAGGTATATTTAAAACAAGAACGGACCAAGAATAGAGATCTGCGTGACACTTATTTTTACAACAGGACCTACTGGTCTAAGGCCTATTGACATTTCTCTATCAACATCGATCTTCTGAATTCTTTCTTTTAAGTCAGAAATCCGAAGATCAAGAGCCTTGTTTCGAATTCTGTAACGATACAAATTTCTGATAAAGATGTTACGGTCGACCCAATTAATCGCCTTGGACAAATCAGAGAACACTTCAAATGAATCCTTCCAGTTTTATTTATTTATCAAAACTGTTTATTTTAAAAAATATACAACGAGCGAGTTTAATGTCATACCGTCATACATATAGAAATTTTCTACCATTTAACTTTATGCTCGTAGAAATACTGCCGTAGCTGGTAGTTCACAAGAAAAATCATGATCATTATAAGATAGCAAACAAGCAGATGGGTCTCCTGATGGAAAGAGTCAACCATCGCCTATAGACACCAAAGGTGTTAATGGTGCGTTACTATCTTGTGGCGAGGTCTTATATCATATGCATAAGTTTACCGGCTACCTTACCCTCCAAACCGAAACATGACAGTGACAAGCACTGACGCTATTACGGCAGGAATAGGCAAGGCGGTGGTACCAGATCCGAGCGAGTCAATGCAAGACTGCATTGTCTCGCCCGGATCTGGTACCACCGCCTTGCCTATTGGCAACACCCGCATGCAAAAATCTTTTTTCCATTTCAGCCTGCGAGTATGTTTACATTTTAGTTCTGACGTAGGTATAAGCTACACAATCATAAGATTTTTTTAAAGATCCAATTAATAGTATTTGCAAAGGAACGCAATAAACAGCCACTGATATATGATTAAATATCATAATGTGGTCTAACGAAAAATTTAAAAATTGGTCCATAAATTATTTAATAATAACCTCTTCCTTTTGGGAAATCAGTTGAAAATAAGTTTATGGATAAGTTCATGTATTATTAAATAAACAAATCGACGGGTCCTACATAAGTTTTCGTAACTTAAAAAATGAGATTTTTTTTTTTTTATGATATAAGATAACAAACAAGCATATGGATCTCCTGATGGAAACAGTCAACTATCGCCTATAGACACCAAAGATGTGAATGGTGCGTTGCTATCTTGTGGCGAGGTCTAATGCCGCATGCATAAGATTACCGGCTACCTTACCCTTCAAACCGGAACACGATAGTGACAAGCACTGAAGCTATTGCGGCAGGAATAGGTAAGGCGGTGGTACCAGACCCGGGCGAGACAATGCAGAACTCTACCATCTAGTAGCCACGATCGTAGTGACTCATGTAGCCAATCGGTCGCCATTTACGACCTGTCTGGCAGAACAGCAGTTGGCCTATTCTTCAAAGGAGCCCGGGACCAACACGGGGAGAAGAGTGACACCACTTTTATAGATGTTTTGAAAACACGAAGAATAAAAATGAAAAGAAATTTCTATTATAAGTTGAATTTTTCTAATAGAAATTTCAGTTTTATTCTTTATGTTATTTAAAGATCTGTAAAAGTGCAGTCATTTTAATAAATAAAACAAAAGTCGCATTTTTTAAGTTACGACAACATACGTGGGACCCGTCGATATATTAATTCCTCAGCGCAGCGGCATGTCCAGTACAATCTAACGTGGCGAGTTCGGCTGACCAACAAAAACAGAAAACATTCCGGCGTCCGCTTTGTCGTATTTTACACTTGAGTCGACTGCAAGTGAGCTTGACAGAGCACCGCTTTCTGACGGCCTAACCTTTTTCCTTTTGCCATTAATACGAGCACGCGAGCTGGCCTCTGTAGGTAAGCTGGGTCGATTCACGATCACTGCTTTCTTATTTGGAGAATTTTTTGTTTCTGTTTTTGAGTCAAGTGGGTTTTAATTGAGCTTGTTTTGGAAATTGCATGAATTAGGGAGAAGAGTGTACTAAACTGCCTACAACTTTATAACTTCCGCCTCGTTGGCGTGTTGGCCGAGTAGTTAACAAAATTATAGGTACGCATGATGACTATCAAGACGAAGTCAGGATTTGATTACCGACAAAGACATACATTTTTGTAATTGCTCGACAATAGCACATGAGTAGATTCCGTTTTTCTACTCCTGTGACAACCTAATTAATGTATTTCTGGAAATAAATGAAATATATTTTTTTATCGCTATAAAATTGCAGCATTTGACTTCCCATTACCCTGTAACCTCGCATCAAATCACCAGATCTTTACCAAGTTGAAATGATACCACGCGGGGAGTATACGTTCCCAAACAAAGAAGTTGCAAAATCGGTCCATAAATGACCAGTTTTTTTTATAGTATAAGATAGCGAACAAGCAGATGGGTCTCCTGATAGAAAAAGTCAACCATCGCCTATAGACACCAAAGGTGTTAATGGTGCGTTGCTATATCGAGGCGACGTCTAATGCCACATGCATAAGTTTACCGGCTACCTTACCCTCCAAACCAGAACACGACAGTGACAAGCACTGACGCTATTGCACACAGAAATATGTAAGGCGGTGGTACCAGACCCATGCGAGACAATGCAGAACTTTACCACCTAGTAGCCACGATGTTAGTGATTTGCAATAGCCAATCGGTCGCCTTTTACGACCTGCCTGGCAGAACGGCAGTTGCTCTATTCTCCAAAGGAGCCTGGGACCAATACGGGGAAGAGTTCTGTGGTATCAAGCATAAAAAAACATAAAACCGAATTGATAGCAGCCTCCTCCTTTTGGGAAGTCGGTTGAAAATCAATATCTACTGTAATTGTGTTAGTGCTTAACTCTATCGTGTAAGTTTAAACTGCGTAAAGAAGGTTATTATACAATTTCAGATTATTTGGTAAGTGGACGATAAAAAAATGCCTGAGATAATTGTTAATCAATAATAAAGTTAGGGGGCTTCGAAAATTTTATTTCGGTGTAGGATATATATTGTGGCCTCTGTGGTCTAGAGGTCCAGCGTTGGCGTTGACCACATGAGGTCCCGGGTTCGATTCCCGGGTCGGGCACATAAAAAAAGTGTTTTTTCAGTTTTCTGAGAAACACAAAGTTGCCCGGGATTGGAAAGTGCCCGGTTGGCGATAGGCTTGCCACCTATCACATTTGTGGGACCAAGTATCTTCGGCTAATCGTGGGTGCACTTGTCGTACCTCTGACTACCCCTTCCGGGATATGGGCGTGAAGATACTTTTTTTTAGGATAAATATTGATTATTTACAATAATTATTTTTTTACTTTAATAACTTGATTATTTTATGAAAAACAAAAACTTTTGTCCTACACATTCGATGGTTTTCTAACGAGTCCTCCACTCTAAAGATTCGGGATTTTGAGATTTTGAAATTGGTATTAATCAATTTAAAAACAACCTAATTTTCTTACAACAGCATGTACACGTAAAGTGGAAACTTTCTTAGTTTGACACTCTAATTCTTTTTTATCTATATTACCCGAATCGAGAATGGAAAAGATGGTTGTCTCATCAAAACAAAGCTGTTCACAAAAATTCAATTTGTTATTAATCAAAAAAGTTTGTTCTTGGGACCACGGCCTAGATCTCTTTATACAGGATTACTCTTAAAGATCCGTCCAAATTTTAAAATTAGGAACTAAATATTGAAATGGAAGTGCGTTTTAATTATCACTAAAAATATTATTATCATATAAAAATATTCGTTTAAAAATATCCCACTGAATTCATGAATTGGATGCACCCAGTCTTGTGAATGAACTGTGTAACGGTGACAGTGCGTCATTTCATATTTACCTATAATTACGATAGTAACTATTATGTAATCTTTCGCTCTGAGTAGGTACATTTTTCCCGAACACTTTTAATTTGGTTGTTGGTATGGCATCGACCACACAGCCCATAAACGCCTAATGTTCGATTTTCCGTATTGAATAAATTCTGGCAACTAGCTGAGCTGAGCTGCAACATCGTGATTGGCTTACTCAAGGCCACAGTGATGTACAGAGAATCTGATTGGTCGACACTGATTGGGTATTGGTGCATGGACATTTACATCGGAACTATAAGTCAGATGTGTTGACAGAACCATTCGCCTGTTATTAGGGGTCTATGGGTTGTGTGGTCGGTGTGGTATGGTAAAATATTTTAGTTCGAATTTTACGTAATTGAAATTATATCCATACGTTGTGTTTTTTGTATCGGATAAAATGATAGATATTTAGATTTTTTAAAATATTTTTATTGCATAACTGGAACATGATATTACTGATTCCGAACAGCCTCTGAAATCTTAAATCCATTTATATAAAAAACCCAAGATACACAATCAGTGTCTCAAAAACGTCCTCTAAAATTCAGCGCACAGTTTTAAATTGTGCGCTCATTTCAAATGTAATTGCGTCGCTGTCAATTTTATTACGTTTTGTACATTGCTTTGGAAAAGCAACTATAAATCAAGCGTTTAAGATTAGATATACAAAAACATATATTTTTGCCATATCTATAACTAATTGTGTGAAATTAGCGACAATTTTGAGTGTCAGTTTTGTTCGGGACTGTGCATCCTGGATTTTTATATCAATGCCTAAATCATTTTAAATCACTAAATAGATATGAATGAATGAATAAATTTAAAGTGACAGCATTTAAGGCGTTTTGACATTTGCTAAACATGTTTAAGGGACTAAATGCATTTAAGCATTTTGGTGCAAGCCGCCCTTAGTGTTGTTTAGAGCAACGACAAGTCATCCTTTTCACCAATCCTTGGTTTATAATCTTACTAATTAAATAGTTTGAAGACAGCGCTCGTTCTGTCTTTTACATTAACACAGCGTTTCTTAACCTTTTTCAATCCGTGGATCCTTTTAAAAATTAAGCACAACTTCAAGGACCCCTTAATAAAAAACATTGGTATTTATTTATTAATTTAAACGTTCATAGATAAGACGGCGGGCCCCCATACACATATTTGCGGACCCCACAGGTTAAGAAACACTGCATTAACATGACGTTACACCTAAAAAGTTGCTTGTCGCAATCTAGTAATTTAGACGTTTGATCAAATAAGTTTATAGATAGGTGCACACAATATTAGAGTATCTAGCGATCACCCTGTGGTCGAAATTCGACCGTAGAAGAAACAATATAATCTCTTTTGAGTTTGAAACAGACTTTAGCTGTAAAGAAAATATTATACACTAGCAGTTGCTCGTACGTCGTTCGCGCGACCTAAAATCATTACTTTTCTTTACTCAGTTGGGTAAAAAATAGCCTCTATTACTCCTGGCTAGTATAGTACTGGTGAAGGAATTTTTAAAATCAGAAGATTCGTTCTTGAATTTAATCGTAACAAACAAAAACAATAAATCCAGTCTTTCCTCTTCATAATATTAGCAGGTATAGATAAAGATGTATGTAGGTATATTCTCACGGATGTCACATGAATTTGTGTACTATTTATTTTTATCAATTTAATTTACTTCTAATGAATATTAATATTAGATTTCTGCAGTCCTCCGCAACGTAAACTTTTGTCCATACTCCACCAGTCGAGAGGTCGTCGTAAAAAGAGGTACAAATTTCTACTTCACGTATTAAAAAATAGGACAGTCTAGTATACAATTATCAGTAATAGCCCAGAGGCAGGAAAATGACGATATGGCAATCTGTTTAGGCGTTAGAGAGCACATTAGTCTCATCTATCTCTGTTAAGGAATAAATACAATATACGTAATCGTTATATGGCCAATTTGGGGAGCACCGGTGTTATCTGCCTCTCTTCTGCATCTGCATCTTATCTCTGAGTAATCCCGAGGATAATCGACATGAATATAATTTTGAAGGAAAAACTCTTTTGTTACTATATCAGTGTATTTACAATCCGAGTAGAATGTAACGAACAATATCTAGTAGGATAATGTTAAAAAGCGTCATCTAGTGTTCATTAGTAAAAGAATGTATATAACTGCTATCTACCGTCGAGTAGATGAACGAATATAATCAAACACAAAGTTATAAAACTAAGAGTTTCAATATAATTCGTTAGATGTCGCCTTAACTATTTACTTCAGTAGTAAGTATGTTAGGTACAAATAAAATACTGTGTATTATGTTTGTATTAAATGCTTAGTATTTACTAATCCTACATATACTATGTATTTATGGTGCCTTTCAGTAAATTATGAAATTTTACGTTGTTCTTGTTAATGTGAGAGTAAAAGGCAAGAGAGAAGGCTTACACTTGTCATTAACATCGTCACTGCTAATAGGGTGGTAAAGTTCTGCAACGTCTCGAATGAGTTTTGGTACCACCCCCTTACCCACTTATTCCAGACGCGATAGCGACATTGCTTGCCGCTGTCGTGTTCCGGTTTGGATATAAGGTATCCGGTAAACTTATGCTTGTTGCATTCCGACTCCGCCATACCGAGAGGAACGCAACATTAACATCTTTGGAGTACATAGGTGATGTTTTTCTCTTTCCATCAGAAGAACCACCTGCTTGTTTGCTATTAAGATAGCAAACAAGCAGGTCGTTCTTAAATCGAAATAAATTAAATTAAATAAATAAATTTGCACTTGGAATAAAAACTGAAAAGAAAAAATAAGTACAGTCCAGCAGCGTAGAAAGTACCTAATTGAATAATTTCAACACTACAATAATTTCATGATCTATACATATAATAAAATTGTGAAAGTCAAAACTGTACATTGAATACTTTTTTAAAAGAATACTTGGGGCGTGATCTACAGTCGATATCAAAGCCAAAAATATAGTTTTTAGAATTTTTGTCTGTTTGTCTGTATGTCTGTATGTATGTCCGGGGTAAACTCAAAAAGTACTGCATGGATTTACTTCAAATTTTGCATGAATATTATTAATAGGTCGGGTGAACATATAGGCTACATATTATCACGCTATCATCTACGGGGTAGAAGCAGTGCGGAGTAAACGAAGTCCGCGCGGACGAAGTCGTGGGCAACAGCTAGTACACAAATAAAAACGAAATAAACTCTAATACCGACTCCGTAGTCCCGACTACGCAGTCGCTATAGGCTATCTACAGGGAACATTTTGAAACTATACATTTATCTATAGGTACATACACATATCTATACTTATTATACATATAATAAAATCGTAGGAAAGTCAATGTATGTCCGGGGTAAACTCAAAAAGTACTGCATGGATTTACTTCAAATTTTCCATGAATATTATTAACAGGTCGGGTCAACATATAGGCTACATATTATCACGCTATCACCTACGGGGAAGGTATTATATATGTATTTCTATGTATTAGTATTGTTGACTAACACCCATAACACAAGCAAATAATTTGTTTACTTTGGGGTTAGATCGATTCTTGTAATTTGTTAAAAAAATGATTAGAAGTGCTTGTAATGTTTCTTATTTAATTTAATGTGTTTCTTTCTAATGATTACCATATGAAATTATTAGCATATTGGCAACTTCACTAGGGACACTTTGACTATTTTAACGTAGTATGAAATTTATTTCATACTCCTACGTTTGCGTAATTTTGATTAAAAGGGATACAAAGTATATGCTTCACGTATCAATATACCTACCTATAGATAATTAAGACGAACAAGCGACGGTAATATACACCGCACTTGTTGCGGTTCTCGTCAGTAGTGTAGAATGACATTGAGAGCGGCCAGGTTGTTGACACCCCGGAGATCAATCACGTCGATAAGAGATTCCATTGTTGACGAAAATAAACTGATACGGGAGTGACGTGCCTCCGCGGACAGTCGCGCCACTCGATAACACACACAAAACCTAAGAGGAATCAAAACTATAGGTAAATAGCTAGTAGCAGGTAGGTACATTTTATATGTAAATGAGTCATTCCATAAAACCTACATGCCATTAGAAGCATTTTTAAGTAAAACAAAAAATAAATAAATCCCAAAAAAAAATGAAATTAATAAATTTGCTATGATCCGCGTACTATTCTATGTGTTTTTCGCGATGGCACCAAACAGTAAGACGTCAGTTTAATAAATGGATAAAACTCACCGATGGTCCGGACAAAAAGAAGACCCCAGCGGCACAATTATCCGCCCACATCCACCACACTTTTACAACCACGACACACAACGGCACCAAGCACAAAAACACACAATTTACGTACTCTACGCACGTTTCACTTCGAAACCGAAGCATCTTCAGGAGAAACGAACACTACCCCACTCTACGCGAGTGTAAGTAATACTAATCGTGTAGAGTAATACTAATCGCGTAGAGTGAGGTAGTGTTCGTTTCTCCTGAAGATGCTTTGGTTTCGAAGTGAAACGTGCGTTGAGTGCATAAATTGTGTGCTTTTGTGCTTGGTGCCATCGTGTGTCGTGGTTGTAAAAGTGTGGTGGATGTGGGCGGATAATTGTGCCGCTGGGGTCTTCTTTTTGTCCGGACCATCGGTGAGTCTTATCTATTTATTAAACCGACGTCTATCTTTTTGGTGCCATCGCGAAAAACACATAGAATAGTACGCGGATCATAGCAAATTTATTAATTTCGTCTTTTTATCTCAGTTGTTTTAGAAAAAAAAAACATAATTAGGATAAAATGTAGTGTTATAACATTTTAGAAAGCCCACTAAATGCGCCATCTTTTAATGCCACGTGCTGGAATAGCGTAGTAATTTTTTTTAGCACAGTTAGTTGACCTGGGAGATCATTCGATAAATTAGATGCGCAAACAGTGTAGGGCTTGTTAAAATTGTTGTATTAAACTGTGACATAGAAAAATATTTAGGGGTGACATAAGAGCGCATTTTTTCTGTTTTTTTTTTTAATATATTGTACGCCTTTGTTCAGACTGGCGCGCGTCGGTACGAAAAAACGTTAAACGTCGTGTACGTGATTATATTCGTATTATAACGAAAGAAAGGATTTAATTTGGAGTTCCAAAGGGATATTTACTCAACGTATCTTAAGAAAACTCGGGCAAGTGCGAGTCGGACTCGCGCGCGAAGGATTCCGTACCATCATAACAAAAAAAAATTCGAAAAAAACACGTTTATTGTATGGAGATCTCCTTAATATTTTCATTTTTTTATTTTTAGTAGGTATGTATTGTTATAGGTATATAATTTGTGAAATTTTCAGCTTTCTAGCTATTACGGCTTATGAGATACAGTCTAGTGGCAGACAGACAGATGGACAGACAGACAGCGGTGGCTTAGTAATAGGATCCCGTTTTACCTTTTAGGGACAGAATCCTAAAAACGACAAGCTTGTCTGATATAAAGGTATTGTCGAATTTGTAATGATGTTGCGTATCGTTCACTAAAATGTTTGTTTGTTTTCGGGCGACTGGCGACAGAGATGCGAAGTGCGCTGTCACGCGGCCGCGCCAGGCGTGATCGGTGCGCATTACGTGTGCTGATAGATATTGATGTTGATATAACTAGCTGATGTCCGCGGCTTTGCTAATGTGGCTCTCTTAAATGAAATAAAATTATTTATTTGCAAGAATATGGGTGCTTTAAGCTATTAAAAACTAGCTGTGCCCGCGACTTCATTCACGTAGATTTAAAAAAAACCGAGGATTTCCGGAATAAAAACTATCTTATGACCTTTCTCGGGTTTCTATCTATCTTTATACCAAATGTCATTCAAATCGGTTCGGTGGTTAAGCCGTAAAGAAGAGACAAACATACAGTGTTACTTTTGAATTTATAATAATATTATGAATTAATTAAATGTTACCAACATATTCTGCCATGATATAGTCTGCATATATTTAAAACATATCATATTATACCTAAGACATTTAAAACATTTGTAAATTGTAAGATTACTTTACAATTACTGCGAGTAAATACCAAATCAGAACGCGGCCAATTCAAATACTGAGAAATTTAGCGGGCTTATTTCGCACAATAAATAAGAATTTAGACAAAAAATCAAATGTTGCTGGGTCAAATGTATTTCAAGAAGTCACGCGCCTGTAGAGCCGCTTTATGAACAGTCAAACTAGTATATAGACGTTACGTAAAAAATTGCACCAAAGATATAAAATCTTTTTATAAACGCAATTATAATGATTTCAATTTTTATTTCTCAGAAAGACATTTCGAACTTTCGAGATTTTGAAACATTGATATAATATTGCCAATTCCCTATTACTTTTTAGACAAATACAGTCTGCATGAATCACTGAAACCGTGGCTATTTATGGATTAAAATGACTTCAGTAATTTCAGGTTTATTCACGGAATCGTCGAATCCCCCCTGTTGGTCTGGGTTCCTTTAAAGCATAGACCAACCGTTAACCCTGCAGTTCGCTTGATAATAATTATATAAATCGAAATGAAATACACATTTGTTTGTTTTATTTAATGGTATTTATGAATCTCTAGTAGTTTCTAATATACACACGTCATAGATTTATATATATTAGAAATACACTTGTATATAAAATGAATATTTGACGTGATATAAATTATAATAAAAGGAAAGGAATAATGAAAGATAACCAATGAGTTTTGTTGTTTGAATGTAACTTATTCGGCCAACCAATTACTTAAGTTTGATTTATGGGTTAAGCAAAACAATGTTGGTAAGCTTTTTAAAGAATAAATTTCAATAGTAGCGTGGATTTTATAATTTTTTCATTTCACAGAATATAACGCAAGCAGTTGGCTCCCCTATTGTTGAGAAAAAACTATGATAGACACCAAAGATGTTAATCCTATCCGTGTTGTAAGATGATAACGCTACACGCATATAAGTTAATCAGCTATCTCAGTCCCTAAACTGGAAAACGTTTACCCCGTGTTGGTCGGGGTTCATTTGAAGAATAGAATAACTTCTGTTCTGTCAGGCTTATCGTAGAGGGCGACTGATTGACTATACGTGTTATTACCATCATAACTACTTAATTAGGTTGTAGAGTTGCGCAACGACTCGCACGGGTATTTAGTACCACTGTCTTACCTACCTGTCGCAATAGCGTCAATACTTGTCATGTTTTGGTTTGGAGGGTGAGGTAGCTGGTATACTTATGCATGTGGCATTTTTATCCCGCCACACGGGTAGCAACGCACTATTTTTTTTTTTTTGGTGTCTATGGGTGACGGTTTTTCTTTACACCACGAGAGCTTGATGTTCGTGAGCTTGACCTTCTTGTTTGCTACCTTATTTTATAAAAAAAATACAATGTCAAAACATTCATGTTATTGCGACAGGAAAAGGTAAAGCGTTTTCACGAAATCCAGGTGATACGTTGCAAAACTCTATCACCTTGTGTTGTGTTAACACTGTTCTGTATCCTGGAAGAGCACTCAAACCTTTCGGTACCGGTTATAGCGGCAAAGGTATGCTATAATCGGTAACGGTTGATAAAATGCATCGATGGGGGTCCTCAACCACCTTCCCAACCGGTAAAACTTGGTGAACTAGTGCGTCTATTAGAGTTAGTTTAATAATAAGATAAAAATAACTGATTTTTAACCAGTTTTATAGAAATTGTTAAGTCTAGAAAACATAACATATGAAACATAAACAAAAACATAACACATCGTGCAAAGACAACAATCGTATCAAAAGAATATACGCTGGTCATAAAATCTTTATTGCAAGAAAAATCTGATTGGGCCGAATTTGTTACATTAAAGTCATCTAAAAAACAGGTGTCTCTTTGATTGGTAAATAACGTATTCTTACATTTTCTGCTGATAAAAAATATCGCGCCATAGTTTCTACTCGCTAAACAAAACAAAAACAAGAATTTATCTTCAGAAGTTTATCATATCTATAGATAAAATTTTAGACTGAAATAAATAAAAGGGCATGACTGCATATTGTTTAAGAGTAGTATAGTAAGAACATACATGACAATAGCCTTCAATGTTAATGACACGTAATTGCATCAGGTTTATCGTTGTAAGTTGAGCAATTATTGTCGGCGGAGAACTCATCGCCAGTGGATTATTAGACGCGAGTGTGCACCGTGCCGTTACTGTAAGTGTGTTATGAAATAATATTTTAATATATTAATAATACATTTAATATTTACAATTAAAAAAACTGGGTATGTATAATACTTCTAATTGTGTTACAAATTATGATATTATTATAAATTAATTTTATTGACGAATTTATTTTCTGCTAATTAAAAAAAATACCGGTGTAAAGCTATTTCAAAATATAATATTTCTATTTTATCAAAAACCTTCACATATTTTCATTTAAATACAGGATAATATTAATAATAGGTTTAATATATTAAAAATGTTTTTTTTATACTAATTTTTTTTAATCAAAAATATTTTAAACCATTTAAATGGTATTTAAAGTTTAGTGCAATAAAATATATTTAATAATTTAAATTAGAAAAGTCATTAGAAACCGGCAGAAAGTTTTAATACCTTAATAGGTAAATTAAGTTTCGCAACTTAATTCCGACATTTTAGATGCTATCGTTGCTAAGATAATTAATTATTTAAAATTACTTAAATCATTTTACTAAATTGTGGATGAAAATAACCGGAATTGCATTATTCCACAATATAAAGAATCTAAAGCTTGTCATACGCTCTTACTAGGTACAATCATGTGATAATTGTATCCATATACGACGCATAGATGGCGCTTTTCTTAGTAAAAGTTATATTTTTCAAATTCTAATTGGAATAGGCGTTTATCTTGCGATTCGAACCTAAGAAGAGTTGTCGAACCGTTTTGTTCGATTTTTTGGTATATCCACAAGTCACGGGTGGAATTTCCTCTTCTAGTAGTCCGATAAAGAAATGGTATGGGTCCAATAATTTCGAAAAGAGCTTTCGCACACATCAAAACTCATCCAATAAAAAATTGATGAACTGGCGACTTTACGAAGATGCTCAACGTTGTAGTTTTTTTTAGTAGTTAGTAGCCTCTTTGTGAGTTTACCGTCTGTTATTAGCGCACGGATTCTTCGGAGAACAGAGTCCAAAGCTTGTAGTTGATACTTGGTAGAACATTCCAAAAGGTAACAGCAGTACCCATGCAAGATTGAGCTTGGGCCGTGTAATTTAACTTTTATACTTTGAACACAGAATATCGTCGGCACTTGGTAAAACTCCATGTTAACTTATATTTGTATCGTATTAAAAGCACTTGTACGGTTTTACTTGACTTTTTATTTATTAAAACCAACCGGTTTCGCGTTTTAACGCATCATTAGGGCAAAAGTTATTATTGTTTAAAAATAACTAAACAATAATAACTTTTGCCCTGATGATGCGTTAAAACGCGAAACCGGTTGGTTTAATAAATAAAAAGTCAAGTAAAACAGTACAAGTGCTTTTAATACGATACAAATATAAGTTAACTTTTATACATTTTTGCTATAGTTATTTTATTACAAACGATCACTTTTTCAACCATCAATTAACTTGTAATAATGCACAAGACTAGCGTAGAATTTAATTTAAAATGGAAAATATCGTGCGCGTGTTTCAGTTGTAAATAAAAATAAATTTTGCGTAGTCTCGCGAAAACTTTAAAATGGATGGAATAATTTTGATACTTATTGTCGATATCGCCTCAGTGGTCTAGTGGTTTGTATCGGTGTTGACCACATTGGATCCAGGATTCGATTTCCAGGTTAGGCAAATCAAAAATGTATTTTTGAAGTTATACTTCTTTTGGTGCCTTACGGAAAAATGATAAAAGTAAATTACGATGCGTGCGCACACCGTCACGAAAAAGCGACACCATGAAAATAGCTAGTCAACATTTTAGTTTTTCAAAAAAAGTTTGTCGATTTTTTATTTATGTACAAATAATTCTTTTATGATATTTTAATAAAAAATAATTAACTAAATGACGCGTTATAATAAAACTTTCTTTCATATTTTTAAATATTTTTTATATTATTAACGTCGTGTTTTCTTTAAGCACAGGATAGCACGAAGGATATTTTTT